>CM075851.1:90068043-90228215 GCA_037975125.1 Latrodectus hesperus
TCTCGTTATATATCTCTGACTGTAAATAAATTCTTGGTATGTAAATAAACTTATTTAGAAGAATTATTTTAGTTTTTTTTTTTGCGGAAGAATGGATCATTGAGAATTCAAAATATTATTTTCAGATATTTGGAGTATTATATAAGAATATTTTTAAAATATTTAATTTTCTCACTCGTATATCTTCATATACAGAATTATTTATAGTTATTCAATTATTTTTTTTACTTATGCTTTCTTTTTTCTTTACTTTATAATAGGAGAACATGAGCTCGAATGTAAATTCAAGCTCATATTCTCCTATTTTAAAATACAATTTTTGTCATTGTAATTGCCATTTTTCATAATTTATATTTCACGTCAACTACATTTATTTCCTATTTATCTATAGTATATGAATAAATATATATAGTAATTTATAATAATATTTTAACCCTATTTTGATGCAATAATGTTTTAATATTTTTGTTGTTTCATTCAGATCTTGATGGAGTTAATAGAGTAAAGGAATATTCAATGCATTCCTGTGTACAAAGATCTAGAGTGTTTTGAATACAACAGTAGTTTAGACCTTGTTAAAGATTATTTTTATTCTATTATTTAATTTCATCACATTCATCTTGAATATGAACGTTCCTTTTATACATATAGTGGTATTTAAGTTTATTATTCGAATTAATTAATCATTAAATTAAAAAAATAGACGTATAATAACATATTTTAATTTTGGTGAGAAGTATTTTTGCAAACAAATATAAATATTACGGAGAACTTTTTTCTTTAATTTTAATGTAATATAACATACATTTCAAGAATCAAATTGTTGCGAAAAATGTTCTGGAAAAAAAGTACTTTATAATTACAAAAGAACAATGAAGACAAAATGCTTTGGATTATAAACAAATGATGATGAATAAAACTGTTCCTGGAAGATATTTAAAATTACTGACATAAATTGTATTGTTTCATATCTTCCAGAAAGCGTCATTGCTTTCAAATACTCTCTCTTCTCCAAGTTTTAACTAAACTCAATTTGTGTCTTGATTAGATGCCATTGCTAACAAATTTAACAATATGATTTGGTTGGTTTTTTCATTCATTCTGATTACTGTTTCGGTTGTAGTGAGTATTTTTTCTAACACATTTATATGCGTATAGTTTATACGAAATTTCATTTTTTATAAATCTTTTTAAGCAAATTACTTAAAAATATTATCATTTAAGAAAATTCTCTTTTTTTCCAGAAGAATAGTTTCTAGCTTCAGTGAATAAAACACTGTATTTTATAGTAGTTTTTCGAATAATGATCTTTTACCAGCCATTCTATGAAGTACTTTTAAGAGATTTTCAATGTAATGATTTTTCAATAATTTGTGTTTGAAAGATTTCCTCTTTCGTTTCATACGTATTCTTCCCTTGATAAGCATTTTATTCATTCTAATGAAATTTATATTTAACATGAGCGGCAAATTATACTTACTACCAATTATTAGCTAGTGTGGTGAAATTCTCATTGTCACTCCTGAGAACACGATTCGGAACCTAGAACTTTTCCAGAACGCAATGATGCTATTAATTATTGGAGCAGTAAGAACTACAACCATTCTTGTAATGAAAGTTTGTAACCTATTCATGATTATTTTAAGACAAAGTGATTCTATTACGTCAGAAACTGATCCAGTTCCTTGGCAACTGTTTTTGGAGGGACTATAATAATGTTTCTAGAAATCTTCAAATTCAAATTGCCTTTATCCAGACTGCTCTTAGAGAATCTGATTCTTTGAATTCGAGCACAAATCATCTTTTTTTACCTCCTCACTCTTGTTCATAGGACTTTTTGAATTTAAATATAAATCTTGATCTTATGTGAAAAGTTAATAAGAACGAAATGTGAATCACAATTAAGATTTTTTGAAATGGAAACTTGATGTTTACTATCCTGATTGCTTATCTTCACTGTTGGCACTATGTTGGGGAGAACACACGGTTCTGGAGTAAGTATCCGAAGTGAGGTTCTTAGTTTTCACTTATAAATTGTGGTACAGCTGGTAAGTAAAAACCGAAAAGCTACTACCACCTTCAATGGGGAAATTAAAAAAGCTATTGCCATGGCTATTCAACGACTGTAGACTCAGCTTCCACTCTTTTGTAAGAGCCGTCTTATTATCAGATTCTAAAAGTGTGTTTCAAGTTCTTTTAAATAATCAAACTATGTCTCAAAGAACTTTAATGAATAGACCCTTGCTTAAAGAACTAACACACAGAATCTAATTCTAATGGATTCCTGCTCTTTGTGGAGTTACTAGCAATGAAAAATCTGATGCATTGGCTTAGCTGAGAGCTTTGATAAAACAGTGTTATAATTCGTCCTCTTTCTCTTGACCCAAGTAAATTATTTATTAACCAAACCTTTAGTAAAACTCTTAAACAAGGGGTGATTTAAGGAATAAGAGAAGGAAGATTCTGGGGGAGGAGAGAACTGTTCACAGTTTACCAAGAAAGACTGCCGTGGCTCTATTTAGAGAACTGATTGGACATGACTGCTGACCGGACCATTTCTGTAGAATTACAGTGGTGGATTCTCCAAACTGCTTTACGTGTGACTCCAATCAAATTATGATTTTTGAACATTTAAATTATTATTCTGTATTTCTCAATCTGATGACATTGTCAAGAAGTATTGGAGAATCCGTTAACTAATAGCTTAAAAGCTAGTGTTTGGCATTTGTAAGATAAATAAATATTTTACAAAAATTCTATGAGTATGAGTTGATTGCAATATTAAATACGATAATAGAAGAACATAAAATTTAAACAGAAGAGCTATTTTGCATGGAAATTTCCCCCTATTTTCAATTTACTAATATGCTGACGGATGATAACGGATATTTTTATGCTCAGATATTTCTTGATAACGAAATAATTCCTTGGAACAATTATCACCTCATTAGCAACAAAACAAAGAAAATTATTTTTTATACTGATTACAAAAATTACTATATCAATGAAATGCATAATTTTTCAAAGCTTCTCACATTTGTGCTAAAAAACTCTTGTTAAAATTTTTTTTAAATGTTTTAAAAATACTATTTAAACTTGTTAAGCAACCTTAACAAAATGTTGGCATACCTTATTTACCTAGAAAAAATAAAATCATATTTTTTATCAAGGAATATCAGAACAGACAAAAACATACAACTATTTAAAAATGAATTTGAGTAGTCTATATAGTGTATTTTGAAAGAACACGTATTGAACAGTCTTCTTCAAGCAAAGTCTGTTGCAGGTATTTTTAATGTCCACCACGTATTTTTTCTTTCTTGGGGCATTTCTCTTAGACACTTGTCCGTATTAACCTTTCGGAAGAAATTTTTTAAATTGTGCATTATAAGCGCAATATCCACCTCCCGTTTCACAATAATGACTGGTTTCGAACAGGGACGCTATTCACTGAAGAGATTTATCCTACCACTAGGCAATATTTGCACTAATTTTAGATTATTAATCAAGATTAATAACAAAAATTGCAACTAGTTAACTAGTTAATTACATACGTATAAAATTGGCAATCGCTTTATTTACACGCCGAATTCATAGCCAAATGGTTAGCTCTCTTGATTTCGGCCACGCAATTTGGGGTATTTAATCTTACTTATGGCATGGATTCAAAGTCCACTTTAAACCATTAGTCAAAGTCTAACTAATCCTCATGTGCAAAAAGTGACCATTGAGCAATTAACAAACCAAATTTAGAGGCCTTAAAGTATTTATTTTTATAGAAGGCTCTTCCATTAGTTATTTGAATTATAAATTATGTATTTTGCATAACTTTCTTTCCTGGGGCCGGAGCAGCTACCAGGCGCGTCGTCAGGTGGTGGATCGCCAAACGTCCTGTAGGAATGACAGGATAGCCTTGAATATAGAATCAGAGGCCGCGAACCAGCTCCCGTAAACCCTGGTGTAATGCGACCCGTGTCTATGGCTATTTGGCACCGCGGTAATGGTGTCTTAACGGAGCCTCTAGTTGTCTGGCGAACTTCTAGAGCTTTTTTGCCTTGCCCAGTAACTTAAGGAATGCTGGGTGGATTGCTATATTACCTGAGCTTATTAATTGTTATCTTGTGGCTGAAAAGACCCAAGAAATAACAAACCTTTCTGCATTTACAGGTGAAAGTTTTTGAAGTAGAACCTTGCTGAAAAAGACAAGGAACTCAGAGGCTAATCTAGTGAAGGGGCAGCAATGAATCCTTCACTGGAGGTTGAAGTGACCTCCAAACCATCTTCTTCTGGTGAGAGACAGGAAGCTATCGCTAGCATGACTGACTCTCTGAGCAGAATCATCTGTGGATAATCAGCGAGAATTGCCTCTGAAATTCTAAGATGCTCTAGGCAGAAGATACGTTTAATCGTAGACTTCATAACTGGGCACTATTATTTCAGAAAACACCTCCATAAAATGGGACTGTTTAAACAAGACCCTATCTGCAGGAAATGTCATACGCAAGAAGAAACGGCCAAGCATATCATTTACAAATGCGAGGCTCTTGCCCTCCCTTGATTAACTTCTTTATGACATCATCCATACTAGAGAGTTACACCTAGACTAGGGTTATCGGACTTTATTAATAAAGTGGGTGACCCGAGCAACTGGAACTAGGAAACATTGGGTTTGGAGTTAACAGAACAAAATGCTGATAAATGCAGAGGTGCCCTAGTGACATACAAACCCAACTCTAAGAAGAAGAAGATACCTTTCTTTCAAAATCATGAGTAACTACAATGAGCAAAAAAGAAGCAAAATGTTTTAATTCCTTGGAATTCTTTAAAAATTGGTTTCTTATTATCTTGTTAATCGTATAAAATATATTATATTTATAAATTAATATTTGTCTGTTAATCTGATAGTTTTTAAATAAGTTCTATAAGTTTTCTTTGCGAAACAATAATTATCAAATTTTGTTTTTCAGACGAGAAGCAGAAACAATGAATACAAAGAATTTTGCGGTAATATTTTAATCATTTTCTTATACTAATTAAATTTTCTAAATCATGTAAATTATAAAATATATAATCATTTAAAATATAAATTTAAAGAATTTTTTTTAATATTTATGATAAAGTAGAAGTCAAAACAATACATGCTTAAATATAATAACACTGAAAAGTGGAACATACATCCTAAAATTGCTGAGATTTTTTTTACATCCTTATCATCTTTTAATAAGATACTCATTTTCTTGTAAAATTATTTTATAATACATAAGAAAAATGAATTATTTACTAATCATTTGATCGCTTAATATTTCAAAATTTTACACAGCAGCCCCTAATACCCCGTTTGCACTGCACTTTTAAACGCGTTTCAATCTCTACTGAACTTTCTTGCGACGGCAACTTGTGATTCAAGTAAGTCAAAACTGATTCATCTTAAATTAGTAGGGTGAACTGATTTAAATAGGTTTCAATTGATTTAGCGCTATCTTGTTGTCAGTGTTTGTTGAAATATCCGAGACCCATCAAAATAAATACAAGAGAAGATAATTTTTTAAAAATACTAACATACAAACATCTACATAAGTATGAAATATAATTATGAAAAAATTAAATAATATTTGAGAAGAAATAAAATTTCCAATGACATTCTTCTATTTCGAATTTCATATTTGAAAAATTGTAAACATAATCAATGTCATTTTCCTCTGTAAATATTTAATAAACGTGCTCAACTGTAAAAACAAATAAAAAATATCATGTAATTTATAATAACAAACAAAAAGTTTTGAACAAAAACTTTTTTTAAATCAGTTTCAAGTGAAGGGCAGTGCAAATGCCTTACACTTGAAACTATTTTCAGTGTGTTATTTGAGTTAAATCAGATTTAACTTCAAATTGATTTAAAAAGTGCTGTGAGAACGATTAATAACAAAATATTAAAAATAAATATATTTTTCATAAAATTGCTCTTTATATATTTAATTTTTTGATGGAAATTAAAGACAAACCCGTCCAGTGTTATTTCTTATTAAATCACGATTTTTTTTCCTCGTCGTTATAAAATTCGCTGTTATGTCTTATTATTCAGCAGTTATATTATTTTTCGAGAATTATAGTCCTCAATGTGCAGGGGGGTTACAATACAAATCTAATTTTTCACCAAGAACTACTAAAGATTAAATTCGCATTTACTTGCTTATTCTAAATCCTTAATTAAAACATTTTATAAAGTTCTTTAATAAAAAAAAATAGTTTCCAAAATCCATATGAAATGGTTGCTTTCTAAGATTATTCAATTCACTAAATTTTCAGATAATATCTATGTGAAAACAGATCCTATTGGAAAATCAAAATCTTCTAATGTCATAATTATTTATATAGCTCATAAAACACATACTTGTATGATTTTCATATTTTATGCACAAACATAAATAAAACAGAGAGCAGCGCCTTAAATAATTATGTTTGTTAATAACATAGGTTTTTCATTAAAATAAAGTGGAAAGAAATATATCTAGGTGTCATCAAAACCGAAAAGGTTTTGACCGTTATAACGTATGTTCATCACGCAGAGAAGAGAAAATTCTACTCAACATCTGTCTATATGAGTTTTTTGACAGGATTGTTCTTGTTCATAAAAATATATTCTTGTGTAGTGGTACCATGTGTTGTCATTAATAATTCTCATCAAGACATTTATTACAATATCCAGGAAATTAGGAATTTTACTTTAAACATTAATTTAAGCAATCTTATTTATCTTTTAGCTTTCAAAGGTCCCGAAAATGGTCTTTACGATATGGCTAGAAAAAACATGTATTTGAGAATCATCATAAGTGTAAGTAAAATGTCTCTTTTATTTAAATGGTATAATTTCCAGAATTCTTTTGATTATATGGGAGTGAATTATTATTTATATTGAATATATTTATTATAGATTGGTGCACGTATGAGAAATTTCAGCCAAGTGTTTATATATATAACATAAATAGAAGATAATTACAGCAGAAATTTTTTATTATTAATTGATTTACTTATTAATTCAACTTTTAAAAAACATTTTTCACAGTGTTAAAAGTTTATAATAGGGTACATTTTTGATTCTTTGGTGATTTTTTGTAACCATGATAAGTGCCAAGATGCGACTAGCAAGATGACTGCGATACAAAATCGATACAAATATAGGATATCCAGGATTACCAGAAATTAAAGTTTATTGGCAAAATGTATGACCAAACTAAGTGGTACTTAATTCTACACAGAATCCTTCACCGTTATTGTTCATACGTTTGAAGTGAATGATAATAATTTTATTACAAATATTCTTTTTTTCTATGCCAAGTGAAATAAAGATGGAATTACCTACTAAGGAAGGGTGTTGAGCCCAAGAAGTAGTGAATTCCCAGGCACAGACAGACTTTAAAAAAGACACAAAAGGACCTATTAAAAGGGCCTATACACATTAAATGTTCCGGAGGTGATTATAGGGTAAAGCGACTTTATCTTCAAGAAAAGCTAATTGCAACAAAACATGGTTAGCACGTCAAAGGAAACTTTCAACTTCCTACAGGATAGCCACCATGAGAGAGAAATGGAAGAAGGTAAGAAGAGGAGAAACAAAAAACGCGGGCAAACAACTGGAGTACTTTGGATCTACGACAACCATGTTTAATTAAAGAAAGTAAACCCCCCTAGAGAAGATATTGCTTTTGAAACGATAAGTTCTGATTTGATCCCAGGCGCTGGAAAACAATGGAAGATATCTATTGCGTTTCTATTTCTTGATATTGTGAAGGATTCTGTGTCTATTTCTGTAATATAATTTTTCAAAGTGTGTGATATGTGTGTTTTACCAGTTTTTCTATTTAACATATAAATGTAGTCCGTTACGTATGAAAAGTTTCCTAGGAGGCAACAGCATGCGGTGAATATTAAAACGCCTATAACTGCTTTCAACTCTTTAACAGTACATTTGTAGCATCAAGTGATTGATTTAAAGGATATTAATCAAACCGTAAATAGATGATGAGAGAAATCACTACTAATAAATAATATCAAACATTGGTTTCTTTTAATTATTGTATAATTTTAAATTTCCCCATGGTTTCCAAAATAGCTTGGCTTTACACGTGTAAACATAGATTAACGATCCTTATTTTAAGTCACCTCAGTAAATTTTGAAGAAGGCCCAGTGGCTTAGTGGCAGCGTTTCACGCTCCCATGACACAGGTCCGAGGTTCGATCCTCGGGCTGGGCGAGGTTAACTCAACCCTCAGTGGGTCGATTAACTGAGTACCAAGCATGCTTGGGAACTAAACACTGGGGGTCTTACGTTAGGCTGACCATTTAACTGGGACATATGCTTTGCACCCCAGGGCCCTCGATCAGGAAAACAGTTATGGGCACTGTAGGCCTTGGCCCACATGGGCTGTCGTGCCATGGAGTTTAGTTTAGTTTAGTAAATTTTAAAAAGTAAAATTGTCATCTGAGTGTCCAGAAATTTTCAAATTTCATGCATGACCAAGCCAAAAGCCGTTGTAGTTCCGGCAATAGGTTTCCATAAGGCTTATAGTATCCCTGTGGCTTATTGTGAATGCTTGAAAAGAAGATATCAGATTAATTGCTGACTGCATCCCTCGATAGCTGCTCAAAATATCATCTTCGTTATGACAACTAAATATTAATTTTTACAGTTCAAGTTAGATTAAACCATGGTAGCCTAATTGGAAAAATCGCTCTTCTACTCATGAACCAGCCGGGATAACGAAAGCGCCTATGCATGTTAAAAATTCTTAAAAGGCTCTATTCGCTACTATAGCTTGTCATATAAATGGTGATATTGGCTCAAAACTCAACCTCGTCACTCAAATACTGTTCAAAATGACAAAATAGAAGCTTATATTTAGTGGTTTCGGTCACCAACAACAGACTTCCAAAATGCATAGCATTAATTTAATATATTGGCCGTGGAGGCCTAGTTGGTTAGGGTGTCGTTCTCATTATCGGAAGGCAGTGAGCTCGAATCCCTACTTAACCAAAGATCTGTCGTGTTCGAGAATGGTGACTAGAGCAAGTTAAAATTAGTCATGATCGCAATGCCCATCAAGTGAAATGATATCTCTGGTGTTGGCAAGTCAAATATTGGAAATCTACAACTTTGGCCTTGCTTCAAAATCACGAATCACGACCCCCCGGCTGCTTCTATCTCACTGGTAGAGACCAACTCAGGCCTAGGTACAGAAAAGCATGCTGATGCAACAACCCAATTTAATCTATATAATTCCTTCCAAGTGAATCGGTTATACTCAAAACATCAAAATATGGATATTTTAAGCAAAGACATTTACATTACCTTATACTTATTTCATTTTCAATAAAATGAGATCTGTGTTTTATATATTAACAAACTCACAAAAATATTCATCCAAATTAATTTTCGATATTTATTATTTGGATACGAAATTAGTTTTAAATTTTATATTTATTAGAAACTCATTATTTATTTATTATTTGTGCTTCCTTTCAGAAATACGATTTTCGACCTTATTTGAAACCATCGAAGTCAAGAGAAAGGGAAGAGGTTCCACCATCAAGTGAGACATGCATTTTGTATATTGAAAATGATTGATTTGTGAAATGGCATTGAGTGCATATTTAACTTATTATTTATTTTTTATATTTTTAGGAATATATTTAACATATTCATAAGCTTCCTTAAATTGCAATGAATTTTACGAAATAAGTTATATAAATGCTATTTCTGGGAAGTGCGTAAATTAGTTTTATAAAAAAATAAGTTTTGATAATCAAATGCTAATATTGATTTTGAAGAAGTGCATTTTGCAAATTAAGAAGTTATTTGCCAAGTGGTAATATTTCTCGAATTCCCAATGAAGCTTGATTAATAATAGCTCTGTAATTAATCTTAAGAATGCTTAAATAAAATAATGCGTAGGCCTATTTCCTTAATCCTATTTCTTTAATCGTATTAATTGAAAATGGGATTCATTTATAGTTCATCTTCTATTAGAAATTAATTTCATTAATGTTAATTAAATTAAGTAAGACATTTATAGTAATTATTAAAATCTATAGTAAAAGTCTGTTTCTTCATAAAATATACATATATGTATATTTTATGACGAAATACTCTTTAATATTTCAAAATTTTAAAGAAGTATATTATGCAAATGAAGAATTTATCAACAAAATTATAATGGTTGTAAATGTAATTTATTAAATGTCTTTGTCGTTAGAGTTTAGAATATTTAGAAAATATTTCAATGAAATTTTCGTTCTATTAAGAATTGTTTCCACTAAGTCATCTCGAAATAAAAATGGCTAATCCCAAATAATAAAAATTAAGAAAATCAGCATCTTTTGATGCATTAATTTGTAAAGTTTATGGTTGATCAGAAAAGACTACAACAGCATTTTTGCTCAGAACAAAATGTGAATAGAATGTATAAATAAAAATATAAATACAGTTATTGGGAAAATGGCATCAAATTTAAGAAATACCTTTTAACTGTTGAAAGCTGTTTGAGTTTTATGTATAATAATACAACTAATAATAATAACAGTTTTATGAAAATTAAAGTTGTTTTCCATGTTTTTTGTTTATTTATCACAGCAAATATCCTGTTTCTATCATCTGAATTTAAATTTTAGTCTATACATATTGTACTTAATGTCCTATAATAGTTGATTTAAATTTTTAAATTACTATCTTATACTCACTTTTTTATATGATTTACATAAAAGTTAGCCTCTGCATCAAAATTATATAGATTTAATACTGCTTGAACTCAATTTTTCTATTTTCATCCATTTAATGTTATGATATTTGAGTGTTAGTTGTTTTTTTAATAAAAGTAAACAATCAATTTTTCTGTTAGTTAAAGAATTTTAAAGTAATTTTGTGAAGAGAAAATATTAATGAATCATTTTGACGATGGTTTTGCTCTAGAGTTTTAACATATTGATACTAATCATTAAAATTATAAATACATTGACTTTTTTCGGAGCGCTACTTTTTATAATTAATAAGTTTAAAGTTATTAGCCATATCATTGTCTCCATTTAATAAAAAAATAAGTGTCATCGATTCGGCTTTTAATCTGAATTTATTTCAATAAGCTTAATTTAATTTTTATACTTCTATTCCATCCTGCACATAAATCAGAACACAATAAAATTCTAAAAACTTCCTTTTCATTTAATCTAACATGTTTAATTAAACCCGATGATGACTCTTGTAAAGTCACTTGGATTATAAGCCAAACATTCTCTGAAAGAAAAATTTTTTGATAAAGCCTTTTTAAAGGAATAACTATTTATTACACATGTTTAGAGATATTTACTTTTGCAGTCCCGTAATCAAGCCAGAAAGAATTTATAATTATCCATCATATTTAATTCCTGAATAGAAAAAAGAAACACAGATTATCTTGCTTTCCAATTTAACTTAGTTCATTATCCTATTATACCATTGATTTCCTTATAAAATGCTTAAACAATCTTAGTTCTGGAAAAGAAGAAGTGTACACACTAAATGTAGTTTTTTTATTTCAGATAATTTTGAAAAACAGTTATGAAACTTTACTGCTTCATATAAGAAAATTTGTAACACTCAAATCTATTACCTAATTTTAAAGGTTGGCCATCTTTAATAGAACAAAGGATTTTCTAGAATTAAGACATTTATAGACAGAATATACTATGTCAGAATAGGAACAGAATTAATTTTTTTATTTTGTCGATATACATAAAATTAATTCGGTATGTATACATATTGGCCCAAGAAGAGAAACTTCTTATGTCAGTACACACATACATACATACTTATATATGTATATATATATATATATATATATATATATATATATATATATATATATATATATATATATATATATATATATATATATATATATATATATATATATATATATATATATATATATATATATATATATATATATATATATATATATATATGTATATATATATATATATATGTATATATATATATTGTCTTCACAGTTCCGGCATCTAAAGTGTTATTTTAATGCTTGCCGTCATCACGATATTCCAGATTTTATTTATAGCTTTCCATACAACAACACCGTGTTCCATCAATATATAATATACATGTGTGCCTTCCATTTACTTCTATTATCTACATGCAAAATTTTAATTATATATCCATCTAATCTGTTACTGATATCGATAAATGCTCTATATCTATGCGAAGATACAGTATAATTTTCAAGAACAATGAATTTATAAAGAAAACATTTTATCAACAAAAGTTTAGTAATAAATTATAAACTACTTGGAATTGTAGTATTTTAAAATACGTTTAATTTGGTCTGCAAAACATTATTTCTTTATTAAATGTGATAAATATGAACAATTGTCGCTTAAGTTTCATTCTAAGAAATTGTAAATCGAGCATTTGAAGTTAAGAATAAGTTGATAAAATTATTCAATAACTATTTTCGAGTATTTAAATATTAATAAAATTGTACTTTTTTTATTTAAAATATATGTAACATCAAATTAGTATTCCATTTACTATATGTAAATAAGTTTGCATTATTTGAATAACATTTAATAAATATATACGAATTTACGTATCAAATATTTTTGTTACTTTTATAAACATTTTAATATGATTTTTAACCAAAGATACCCTTGATACACTTTATTAATTTTATATAACATTTATCCTTTCAAAATCCTTTATCTTCTAGTTACCGACGATGAAGATTACAGAGATGCCACAGTGGACAAAGACTTTGAAATAAAATACAAAAAAACTAAAACTATAAGCTTTTATAAGATTGTAAGTATTAGCTCAGTACTAAATTCTCCTGTTTCATACTTTTTATATATAAACACAATGCACAAAAAGTTTTTCAATTGAATTTCAAATATGTATTAACATTATATTAACAAATATGTATTAATATTATATTTCATTTCCTTATTAAAAAAACTTCAAATGCAAATATTGTGTTAATTCAACATATATTTTTAATATTGTTTACATGTAAGCCCAGACGCAAACATCACCAAATCTTCAGCATTTAATGTTTCATTCTTTCAAACCAATTTACAGAAATTAATCACTTTCTTTGCCTCGAATTGTCTCAACTTTACATCATTTTTGTTGGTACTTTCTTGGAATTGAGATACACAATTTCATGACTTTCCGTACACTTCCTCTCTAGGTTAGTAACGTTACATCTTTGCAAATATTCTATCGAAAGGTCTTAGATTTTAACATATTCAGGATAAAAAAGTTTCTACGAAATTACTTCGGTAGAACATTACTCTGATAAAAATTAATGGTGACTTCATAGTAATCCTTGGTTTGTTTAGCAAAAAATTTAGCAGTGAGTCTAATCCTAATAACAGATAATCGTCGTAATTCTTAATATCATAGTATACATTTTACACTATTAAATTAAGTCATATTACTTAATAAACTACATAATCGCTTAGCATGTTTTTGATATATAAGCTCCCCAGTCTCTTGGAAATTATAAAAAATGCTTCAAACCCTCTTAATGACATCAGTAACAAGAACACATTTCTCAGACGCATGAAATCCGAACTTAAAATTTAGAAAAATATTGACTAATTTTTACATAAAAAACAAATTTCTGTCACAAAAGTATTTACTGAGAAAATTTTATTTCCATATAAATACTTATAAGTATTCTTGTATGCCTGAATAAGTTTTCCTGTACGATTTGTTTTTCCACAACACTCAACGAAAATAATTTAGGGGCGTTTATATTTGTTGCATCTATAGAAAAAGATTTAAAAAAATTATTATATTTGGCATTAAATCACTGATTTGTCTATGCTTAGCGATAAAATTATCGATATGCTGGATATTGTAAATTATTTGTAAAACTTCACCGGCTTTTATTTTGAAATGTTGCTGGAAGCATCTCTGAAGGTACAGTAAAATGATACAGTGCTTTGATATAAAGCTGTGTTTATTTAGTAACTTAAGAATGGTTGTTTCAGTACATTTTTCTTATAATACGTAGAAGAATATATTTGGGAATTTTTTATATATATTTTTCATTAATAGCTCATAAATATATTTATTTATTTATTCATAAATAGTGCTCATTCTAAATCAGCGAATTCGACAGAATTCAACAAAGTAATATTTATATCCGTCTATTTATAAAAAAATTTTATCCATCATATTTATTAAAAAATTATTTTTTAGAGATTTATAATAACGAATGAAATGTAATAACTCTAAATCATGTTGTAAAAATAGCGCACATTTAAATTCAGCACTTTGATTGGTGCTGTAAGGGGCTAACTTCAGAAATTCTATTAGTAACTCAATACTTCAAATAGAGCATCTCAACTTGTCTAGTGGTCAGCGTACCTGACTGCGGATAAGGAGGTCCTGGGTTCGAATAAGGAGGTTCGGGCATGGATGTACTTTCCCTGTCTATCCTGCCTTTGTCCTTTCCTTGTATGAATGAGGTATGAATGGTTGGCTACCCTATAAACGGGTACCAATGGCATGTGAGTGCTGAAGAAGTCGGACTCCACACCAAAATATGGTTCAGTTGGAAAAGTGGAACGGCGCACCCCATGTTGCCTGCCTAGCTGGCACACGACAACAACAGCATCAAATAGTAATAAGTGTTTAATTTATTCAATCACTAAAATATATAAAATCCTCATAAAAGGAAAATATTTTGTGCACATATCAAAATACCCCTTTAAAATTAAGTTCACATTCAGTAATGAATAAATGAATTGATTAATTAGGATGTTATAATACATTTCACGTCTTGGAAAAGGCACATTTAAATTCAGAACTTTGATTGGTGCTGTAAGGGACTAACTTTAGAAATTCTATTAGTCAAACACTCAATACTTTAAAAAGTAATAAGTGCTTAATTTATTGATTCAGTAAAATATTTAAAAAATGTAAAAAATCCTCATGAAAGGAAAATATTTTGTGCACATATCAAAATATCCCTTTGAATTTAAGTTCACAATCAGTAATGAATTAATTAATTAGGATGCTGTAATATATTTCACATCTTGGAAAATGGTCTATAATGAAAATACTTAGAAGTCAAGAGTTGTTGCTATCTAATCTAGTCATAACACTGAAACACTTTGATGAGCGTTGTCCGTATCCGATAGAAGAATTTATTCCATTACTAAGGAACTGTATTTTATGCTCCTGCGAATGTACGTTGTGCGTCAACTGCTGCAGAGGCTCGTGTCATTTTGTCTTCAGCTTATAGGTACTGCCGAAGCATTCCTCCTTCACACTTTCACTGAAGACCAAGTGAAAAGCCAAAGATGTAAATTTTCATGGCCTTAACAACCACCAGGCCTTACATTGGCAGATTTTTGCTTTTTTGGTGTATCGGAAATCTCATGAGTGCGTATAAATCTCGTAAATCTAAATTCTCTAGCCATTTTTTAGAACTGAAAGATGTTATTCAACAAGCTGTTAAAGAGTTTGATAATGACATGTTATACTCATCCGTAATAACCTAAATTATCCACCTTACCTTCTTTATTCCTTTGATTGGTGGCTGAATTAGAAAACTTTCATTAATTCACCATTTCATCCTCTATTTGTGCTAAAATGAGTTACTTAAGCCATATCCGTTTGTCATGTAAACGCGATCTGTTAATCAATTTTAATAATTTTATTTTTTAAATACTTACTATGCTAAGATAAAGAATATAATAATTATTATATAGTTTCTTTGTTCCTCTGGTAAAAAGGGAAACCTATCTACAAGTAGAAAAACACTATTTTTGTGTCGAACCATTATAAGGAGAAAAAATTTTTTTTGATCAGCTAGTTACAGAATAGATTTTTTTTCGCTGATCGAGAAGAATTAATCAGAATTTCAATCCAGTGGATATACTAAACACGTTCTGTCTTATTTTCAGGTGATAAAAGTGGATATGTACCCGGAAGTTTATTTCAGCTCAGCGGATAAGGCAGAGACGCCATTTTATGATTTCAAGACGACGAGTTTTACTTTCAAAGACTCAAAGCAAAGTTAGTAAACATTTCCTTTTTATTAAACTTCTATCAAATTTTCTGAATTATCCTGTGCAGAAGAGCATTGAATCATAGATAATTGGCATTTTTACTTTCAATAATTAATCAATCTCAATTAATGGTTAGAAAAGTATTCCATAATCTACACATGCTTCCCTAAGCATCCAGTAACCAGTGATGTATAAATCACTATTTACCAAAAAACTTTAAATGCCTCACAATTAAGACGATATTTTGATTCCAAATGAATTTAACATTAAATTTTTGAATTATTGTATTAAAATCAATACGTTCATTGAATTCAAATGGTATTGAAATATTTTCATTTTTATACTTTTTGCAAATTAAAGTGTTCTTGGTTTTAAACACAAAAGAATATAGTAAATGTCATGATTTCACATACATGTTTTACCAAGTGTAGTCTATAAATGCTAATAATGAATGATGAGAAGCGAGTACTAATACAAAATCATATATATTTAATTTTCATTATTAATGATATATTCTAATTTTTTATAGAAATGTAACAATCTCACTCTCATATAAACTTCTAAAAAATTATGATTTATGTCACTCATAAATGTTTTGGGTATAGACTAGCATTTTATCAGTTTAGAACTATTAAAGTGATAAAAAAAAAAGTTGGTTTCTTCTTTGTACTTAATATTTAGAATAATTTCAGATTAGTTTTGGATTTGAATTTGATTTAAGGCAGTCCAAGATCATTTGCTACTTAACTGTCTCCTAGAATCAGAAAACAAGTTAAGCAAAACTTAGTCCACTATTATAAGAAAAAACGTAATAAAAATTTCAATTTATTAGAAATCTAGGGGATTCTCAATAACTTTCGTTTTGTACAATGATTCAAAAGTTAACTTTGAAACGATTATTGCGGCTCTGAAATATTTGGCTCAGTGAAGAAAAAGACATGTGTAATGTATTCAACTACAGCTACAACATAGCATATTTTACCTCGTATTTCATGAGATTGAACAGATGAAGTAAAGCAGAGTTACCAGCATCTTCAACAACAATCCAGCGAGTATTTCATCTTCATCTGAAAAACGTAATATTTTTTCGAGAAATTCTACAATGTTGAGGGAATTGTACTTTCTAGATAAGAATATAGCTATTTATTTTATGGTGCCAAAGGAAAGATTCAGGAAACTAGACAATGCTTAAGAAAGATAATATCTTAAATGTGAATCTGGAGTGTAATTGTCCCCTGAATTTCAGAGAGCTCTTGATTCATTTGAAGTCAGATGTGAAGTAAGAGTCACATGGACGAATAACAGATTCGTGCAACTGCTTCATCTACTATTGAAAACAGATACCCTAGTGATTCATGATTACATGCTTTTACAGATGGATCCATGTTTGATGGTGCTGGAGCTGGAGTGTAATGTGAACTT
The DNA here is from genome assembly GCA_037975125.1 of Latrodectus hesperus. Classification (NCBI taxonomy): domain Eukaryota; kingdom Metazoa; phylum Arthropoda; class Arachnida; order Araneae; family Theridiidae; genus Latrodectus; species Latrodectus hesperus. The sequence continues at coordinate 90,085,534 of CM075851.1, forward strand.
TCTTCTTGTTATGCGCTCATCGGAGCTCACTCTACACATTACGACGGCAAAATTGGGACTATTTACATACAAAGTCTTAAAACAGCTGTCTGTCCGGCAGTCTTCTTTCCATAGAGAGGTTATCTTGTCTGACTTTATATCGGCTCTCCAATCTATTGCGAATAGACAATATGCAAATAATATCCTCCTTTTGGAGTACAGAGATCTTGCAATGTCAAAATCTGTTTCTTTCCAATGGATTCCAGCTCATTGTCGAATTTCTAGAAAAGAGGCTGCTGACTTTTTGGCGGAAAAATGCTCAAGAGACCTTAAGAGACCTTCTAATAGCTTGTCGTTCTTTTCAGTGAAATAAAAAAGAAATTAGTTATTAAAAGAGAAGACAGTTAAGTAAAATTAAAACTAAAAGATAAGATATGCTGCTAGAATAAAACAGAAAGCAATGTGGGATTTTGCCAGTTAGACTTGGGCTTTCCTAATTAAGGGGTCAGAGGCTATTCCTGATTTTCCTAGAAGTGCAAGTGTGTGTCATTTTTACACCTTTCTGTAGGCCATGATTGTCTGCCGATGTTTTGTATCAGTTAAAACTTTGGAATTCTCTTATGTCCTTTGCATAAGCAAGGTCCCATATTTTTATACTAACCATCTTGACTCGTGACCTGCTCTTGTATTTTTAATATGTAATGTTCAGATATATTGGAAGGCCAGAAAACTAAGGGCGTCATAACCAATTTTCGAGACACTTTTAATAAATAAACCTGGAAAATAGTTTATTACTGTCTATCAAACCAGAAGTTTTTCTAAGAAATTGTGCAATACTAAAAAAGACGTATGATTCTAAATATGAATCTGAAGAACATTTTATTATTGTCTGCAAAATAAGAAATTCATTTCGGGATATTGTTGGATACTAAGGAAAAAGAAAATCCTATATTGAAATCTAGATAAAATATCATCATTTGTGAACCATACAACAGCACATTTTTCGATTAATTATCCACTGCCGAAAAATCTCAACGTCTTAGATATGTGAATCTGGAGAATTTTTTCCATTTATTCTTTTAAACGAGTTATTACTTTCAAAAAAGGTATAATTCTGAGCAAATCAAGCATTTTAAGCAAGAATTTGGCAATATTTCATCTTACATACTCTAAATGAAAAAAACTTTTAAAAAAACTGTTCAGATTAGTTCTTATACGCTGGGCATCCTAGATAAGAATCTGGTGAAAATTGTGTCTGTTTATTATTTTCTCTCATAGAATACAACCAAATTTTGAAAATACAGTAATTTATCATTTGTATGAAATTAAGTTTCTGAAAAGGCTCAATATTTCTTTAAATGTTCATGTAAATATCGTTTGTAGTTATTTACTTAACTTTTAAAAAAAATTGTGACAGATAATTAACCACTATTTTTCAAGACTCTCAGCTATTTCATTTATTAACCATAAATTAGTTGTTTCTTTCGTTCCAGTTAAGATTATGATTACGTCAATTTATTACAATTCTCAATAGTTTAAAATATATATGACGCCAGATAATGTTTCATCTATATCACAACGTATTCAAACAGCATCGTAAACCCGACTTGTTGACAAATTTGCTACCTGCCTTCAAATCGCATTCTTCGAGAGCCAACAAACAAGGTGAAGTTCACCATCGAATGTCTGAGTGTTCCCAGCGATGAGAAAAAATTTATTCATGATTTTTACTAGTAATAAAGAAGTAATTTTGAATTATAATTTTTTTCCATCTGCAAAAATTTTCAAAATCATGAAAATTATCTGTTGTTCTAAATAATTAATTTTCAAATCTTAAGCGATATTGTCTCCAAAATTGAACACGTTGAAAATAGAATAGTAGAAAAAGCAAAAGGAAAAAGACAAAGCATCCAGTTTCTGGTTAGTTTAAAACAGTAAGAATAATTTAAATTTTTTATACATTGATTGAATGTAATTCTTATTTATTTTTTTACATTCTTTCTTAAACATTTTTCTGAGTTGGCAACTGAATGATTAACTTTCATGGCATTTTCTTATGCTGTTCTTAGGATCAACTCCAAATTAGAATATAGACGTTCATGATTGATTTAAAATCTATTTAAATTGTAGATCTTTCTCTGATTAGCTAGTGTAAGCAAAAAGTGACTATGAAGCATTACACTATTTGAACTATTTCTTTTTCAGTTTTGAAATATGTCATATTCATGTGTAATTAATTCAGAATCCGTTTTGTCTTTATTTTGCCTACTTAATCTAAGTTTACTGTCTAGTGTTTTCATTGAAAAGGAAATGATTGGAATTAACTAGTAAACATTTTGCAGCCTGCCAAGATTTTACTCCTTTACGCAAAAAATGTTGTCATCAGTTAAGCGATTCATTCATTGACTCTAAGAAGATTGATTTGCTGTATTTGAAAATTATATTTTATCAAAAGCCAGTAGTTCATCCAACTTTGAACAAATTACATTGCAAAAAAGTACTCCCTATCCTGCTTAAAAACCGTACTAATTAACAAGAACATTTTATATGTTATTCTCTCCACAATTAGCCTGAAGTAAAGTATATGTTAGTAATTAATATAAAATTAAAGATATAATCGGATCATATAAATATAATTTCTTAGCCACATTTTTTATAACTGTTTTTTAGTAAATGCTAAGCACAGCTTTTGAAAAATATTCTTGTTTTATACTCTAAAGCTTAAAAAATTAAATATAAATAAAATTATTATTTCTTTTTATATACTTAAGAAAGTTAGTCTATCACAAATTCTCTTATAAATTTGAAGGAATCCGCAGGTGAAAACATTCAGTTTTCAACGAGAATAAATTTGGTTTTTAAACATTTGTTCCAAAAATTATTTTTATGTTTAATCCAAAATAAATTATCAGCATTTTTAGAATGATAATTGTCGAAACTCCTTTGAACAGTCAATTGCATAATGCATGGTGTGACGCGTGATGAAAATCCATTTTTTAATAAAATTAGTTAAAAATAAACCCTGCAAAATTAATTTGAATTCTAGAATTTGATATTACGTCATAAGTGTGAGCTGTACAAAACTGCGTTCGCACTAAAATCGTTTCACGAACATGCACAAATTTCGATATTCTTTAGATTTAAAACTTTTAATGCTTAGATATTAAAAAATATAGTATTCGCTTCATTTTTAAATGTTTATTTGATATCCTTTGATTATTTTACTGTATATTCAATTATTTTTTCATTAGAAACAAAAATAACCTTGTTTCATCGAGCACATACTTTGGAAAGCAAAGGAGTTCTAAATATAAAGAAGAAAGGCGATGAAACAAAGGAACTTAATATTGAGGTAGTAGGATTTTCATTAAACATTATTTAAATATTTTACAAAAAATTGATTTTATACTTTTACATAAATAATACAAATGATATATAATAATTCAAAAAATGCAGTAAATTACTTATAAAATCATACATAAAAGAATTATGAATAACGAAGGATATATTAAAAGCAAAATACTCAAAATTGAATTAAGTGTAAAAAGTATTTATTTATAATCTTCTTTCTTTAAGAAAAATAATTTCTTTTATGAATATCTTTTGTATTGCTTGAAATTAAAGAACTAAATGAAATTAAACAACTTTATTATTGCAAATATAATTAGATTTGCGTATAATCTTTCTGAATAATCGGTCATGATGTCAGGACACAATCAAGAGTCAATAGTGAGAAGAAAGAAATAACGAAGGCATTTTAGGCAAGATATCATTCATTGATGGAAACGATTGCAACCGTCTCGTCCCATCAATACATTTACAGACTATCATGTTTGACTCAGCATATTGGATAATATATAACAAACTTCTCTTAAATTTTTTATATGACACTTAAACATCTACCACTTTTTAACATTCTGTGAAGGCTTTATAATAGATAGTTAGCAATATTTTGATATATACAATGGAAAAACACGGAATATACCCATCCACATTTTCCGAAAGAAAGCATATTAAAAACTAAAACGCAGCATTTCTCTCTAGTTATTTAGTGATAGCTGAGATTGTCCCAATACATTTTATTCTCGCGAGCATCATCTTAAGCTAGGCTGAACCCAAGATATGTTGTTGATATTTTGGGTTCACTATAGCTTAAGATATAAGTGTAAATATGTTGTTCACTTCAGTAACCACATCAAACGGATGCAATCTGTAATATAACTATGACTCGGAGTATTTGACTTTTACATTTCAGTGAAATTACAGCTAAGAGTCAATTGCTCTAACCACTATTGATACTAAAGCATTGGAGTCTTTTTTCAACAGTCCAATGAACAATAGAGATAGACATCACCCAATAATATAATGTCAAGTTTTTTGACGAATCCAATTTCTGTTTTACCTTGATAGTTGAATTATTGTCTGATTGCTTTCATTTGTTTTTCACTTTACAAATACTTTTTGCTTGATGTGACTAATTGAAAAAGGGAATTCAAGTTTAAAGTGAATTGATAACCATTAAAAGCATTCATGCTCATGATATAAGTCGTAAGCACTAATCTGTAAACTAAAAATCTGAGCTTTAATAACTGAGTTACCAACTTGGAGATTAGAAATTTCATAGAGACAGGCATCTCAGTTATTTGCTCATTCACCATTACACTGATCTTTCACTAATATGATTTGCTTAATGGTAATATTTTACTATCACGACCCATTATTTAGCAATAACTCGGTATACTAAACCGCCTGTGCTAAATCCATAAAAAATTTGCTGCTTGCTCTGTTTCCTTACCTTTTGTCTTACATACAACCACATTTCAACAGAACAGTACATATCCACAAATAGTGAAAATTGTCTACGAGTCGTGTTCAAGCCATCAAAATGCCTAACTTTCCTGGTCTATCTATTCTTCAGATCTAAAACTAGTCGAACATATGTGGTTATGATTGAAAAAAGACCAGTCCAGAAACTTGCATCCGCTGACAACTTCTCTAATTCTGAAGACAGTGTGTGTGCTGTCATTTTAAGGCAATACATACGAAGGTTATTAAAAAAGCACAGGTCATTTAGTTATAAAAAATGAAAAAATATTTATTAAGAAAAACAATTCTCTATTGCATTCTTGAAGTTTATGCCACTTTTCTACATAATCACTCCCTAAATTTAAGATTTATAATATCTGATCATCAGCTTCAGAATTCCATTATATAATACTCTTCTACTAAGTTTCTATTGATCTTTTGCTATCCAATGATCTTTTGCTAATGTAACAAAACAAGGAAAGGGAATCCCAGTTCAAGTGTTGATTTTATCATTTGGCTGTATTTCAAAATTATGAAATGGTTAGCAGTGTTTAGTGGCTTCTGTTAGCAGAAATAATCATTTGGATTGGAAATCATTGGAAATATACCATTTACGCGTTTAAAATGGAAAGGCTTTTAATTTATTTGCTAGTGACACTTTTATGGCTTATCCCTTGAATGATCTTAACAATAAATACTAATGATGTTCAAAACATCCATTATGATATTATATTAAAAAGTATTTTTCATAGAATCTGAATCAATATAAATAAAATATTAATTGAAATGAATAATATAAAACATCGAGGAAGAACTTGCAAAGCAAGCTCTTCCTTCAATACTGCCTGAACAATATTTATTGGAAGCTCAGTATTGTTCTCCAAATATAAGAGATTTGTATTTAGTGCAGTTTAAATTTGATCTGTAGTTTTCACACAGGGAACGTTTTCTTAATATTTACCATTGTATCTAATAAGAAATATTTAAAAATTTCTTGATCCAATTATATTCACATAAGTTTCAGAAAATATTGATATATGTCCTCAATAAATGAAACTTTACAATCTCAACAACTTTTGAAAACTACCTAGAAAATTGCTTTTGGAGGAAAATTTCGACTCAATAAAAGGAGCTTTAGGCTATCTACTTTCTTTAATACCTTGTGTCTTAAGATGACCTCTAAATATCTGAAAATTATTTATAAAATTTTTTCAGCATCTCCAGATGAATCCCTTCCTTTCAGATACTTTTATTGATAAAGAAACATATTCGAGATCTGAAACGAAAGGAACTTTGGGAGCTCTTAATCTCACTAAGAGAGAGATATGCTACATGAAAGGCATCATCTATATAGCGTTCTTCAACAGTGAGTGAGAATGAATTGAGAATCTTCCATCAAGCTTAGTCCTGTAACTAGGTCACACTGAGTTTTTATTCTAATTCTTATAAATGTTGCCTTACACAACAATATTCCTTGTTATTCTCCTTTAATTAATTGGGTATATGTTTTGGACTTTTCTAACTCTCATTTCGTTTTCATTAATTTGGTCTTGATATTATTGTACAAGTACTGAATTTTATTGTACAAATAATATTCTTGTAAAAATTTATGTTCATATGATATTGCATATGGTGCTGCAAAATTGTGCAAAAACAAAATAAAAATATGATTTTGGATATCGCGCTTGAAAATGTTTCTTTGGAACATGCATTTATAGAAAATATATTACAAGAAATCAGACAACTAGCATCTGAATGATTAAAGCTCTTTTCTCATGTCCAGCAATTTGTAAGTTGCTTCCCTTTAGAGTCATTTAACATTGTGATGTAATCAAATCTAACTTTAGCAATAATTTCAAATCGAATTATTTTTTGCTTTTAAAAATTTAATACATAGTAATAAACAAATAAACCAAACTACAATGAACTTTATAAAAGCTACAAACACAAGACTCCATTCCAGTGGTTTCCATAATGTTTATTTTGGTACTAAGAATTTACTATAAAAAAGCCAAAAACATGAGCAAAGTTCAAAACGATTTGCATAGCTTGACTTGAAGATATCTATTATGATATATAATGAGAATAAAATTAAATAAAAAATTATATTAGAAAAATATTAATTTTTGTAAATAATGTATGTTCACTTGAAACTGTTTGAAAGAAAAAGAACTGCATTTGTTGTCGGAAGGTAATAAAATATTTTCAATTTAAAATTATTTTAGAAGTTTTGTGTTACTCTTTTATTATTTATGTCTCATTCAAATTCGCGTAGCATTACAATTTATTGAGAATATTAAAATTTATTTATAATTTATTGAGAATATTAACAGAGCAATTTGATTAGAGTAAAACTTAATTGCTTGAGATTTTGCACATTAATCATTAAAATCTTTATCCAGTTTATTTTAGGTCCTAAGAAAAAGAAAATTCGCAACATAAGCAGATATTATTACAAAAATGAAACGAATTGTAAGTACAGTATAATAACATTTGCTTTATAATTCATATTGAAACTAAATATTTGTAATTATTTTTAGCATTTTTCTCTTTATTTTACTCGATTTTACTCTTTCAGATAATCCAGCCAATTTATCAACTTTTCATACAAAGTTTTATGATAGTTCATATTTTATACGAAAAGTTTCACATTTGTTACACTTTATTTTAAATTTATTTTGAGCTTTTTACATCCGACATAACTAAATTTGACAAATGGTTTTGAACTGAACATATAGAAAATAAATTACTCTAGTTCTGAATTAAATATTTTTACGAATGTTTTATTTAAATGATATTCATTAGTTTTAAAAATATTACTGGCATGTGAAAGATAAGAGTCAAAAAAAATTTCTTAGGCCTTTTGAATTTTCTTTTTATTTAACAAAAGTCCTTGATACATTTAAGAAAAAATATTTAAGAGGGAAATTATAATTATCTTTGTTTTCACAACTCTAATGTTAGTTTTAGCACATGAGATTAAATTAGACTAGGAATAACTTTTGACTTAACAAAACAAATATAATATTCAAAAACCCATACAAATATTCACGCCTGACGTAGAAACTAAATCCACCAAAAATTTAAGCGAAATCCAAAATGTTGGTATTCAGCTTTCATCTAGAGTTTTTGTTGGAGAAAATGTTCCATAGTAATAATTTAAATATATTCTAAGAAAATATTAAAGAGCAAAGAGGTAATATTTCTTGAGTCCTACTAAACACTTCTCAAATGCAATGTAAATTTTAAAAAATTAAGATTTAAAACTGACACTGTGAAACAAATATAAATATATTAATAGAAATTGGAACAAGACTTAGATTTAGATTTGTATGTTAATAAATGAATAGAGGTATTAATAAGCGAATTATATAAACCTGAACTAATATGTCTGTCATAAATAAAATAGTTCATCACAATCATCAATGTTTATACATATATATAGTAATCAAGTCAGAACTCTAACTCTTTCAAGTTTTCTTACCTTTCAGCACATGGATTTGTTCAATCATTTGTGAAAAATCGTTCCCGAAATTTATAACATGTATTCTGAAAAAGGGCCTACAGAAGCTCAGAGTTATTAGACAAATCAATAATAAAATTGCTCGAATCAACAAGCACTTGAGTTACTAAAAATTTATAAGAAAATTCATTTGATAGCAAATTTATTCAATGCCGAAACCAATGATTATTTTGATTCGTTAATCTTGTTTGATGTTACAGTATATTGAAATATATTTAAGTTTTATAATCATAAAGTCAATAAGAACATCTTCCAGATTTTCTTTAATGGATTTGATTTAGGGCCCGATGGTATTTCCGTAGTAAAGTACTGTATTCCTTTCCTAGTTATAAAATATCCAATTTAGTAACATTATTCTTTTTTTTAATTATTTGACATTTTTGATTTTTAATATATTGTATATCATTGAAACAAGAATATATTTTCTTTTGAAAAATATGCCTGAAAATTCCAATAAACTCTTAACTCCTAGCAATTTATTTTGAAATAATTATAATAAAATAACGAATCATACTAAAACATATTTAATTTTTATATACCTTATGTTATATGTAAATCGAAAACTATATATATAGATATATATATTACCTTATTAGAATATATTTTTATTTACAGTAAGAGAAAAAGATTTCTTTCTTATGTTTCCCTCACTTGAACTTGGATTAACAGAGCCAATTTCATATCAAGTCTTTGTAAGTAATTTTTTCGTAAATACGTTTTTTTATGCAAAAAGATATTAAAAATAAATATGAGTAAAACTGAAAAAATATAAATAAGAAATCTAAATTGCAAGGCTATAAAAGCCATTAATTGTCATGCACATTGAATTCAGGGTTCTAGACGTTACGGTAAAAAGCTATAACATATAATATTCTATTCACAAAGATACATTTGACCGAAAATTCCTCAGTTGTTGCTCAGAACCTGTAATATTTTGTCATTTCAAAAACTGTTTGCAGAAATTGCATTTTCGAAACGTGAATGGTCTGTTGATATTTTTCTGGCAAAAGAAAAACATCAATAGCATGAAGATTATCTGCTTTTATGCAAGTCTTAAAGCGCTTTACATTGTTTTCAGAAAATGGTCCTACAGAAATTAATCAAAAGAAATAACGCAGAATGTCATAAACTATTAATTTGTTTGTTTGTAATTTCCGCTTTGTGTGATTACAGGTAAAATATGCTCTTATAATAGGTATATATAACATGTTACTCTAGAGCATTCTGCCATCAAACAAAACATATTTAGGAGGACAGTTTTAGATTCTCTGCACAAGCATCCAATTATCATCTGCATAAAAGTTAAAAATCTACTAATCGAGAAACTTTCAGCAGTACTGCTGTCTTCTATGATGATAGACTTCAACATTATTCTAGATGACTGTATATGCCGTTTTGTAATGAAGCCTTTTTCTGACTCACCTTCTGATCCTCTGCTCAAAGAATAAAACCAGATAAATTGTAGCACATAAGCAAAGATATTCTATTTACAGATATAATGTATTGCTGTCTTCTATGATGATAGACTTCAACATTATTCTAGATGACTGTATATGCCATTTTGCAATGAAGCCTTTTTCTGACTCACCTTCTGATCCTCTGCTCAAAGAATAAAACCAGATAAATTGTAGCACATAAGCAAAGATATTTTATTTACAGATATAATGTACTGCTGTCTTCTATGATGATAGACTTCAACATTATTCTAGATGACTGTATATGCCATTTTGCAATGAAGCCTTTTTCTGACTCACCTTCTGATCCTCTGCTCAAAGAATAAAACCAGATAAATTGTAGCACATAAGCAAAGATATTCTATTTACAGATATAATGTATTGCTGTCTTCTATGATGATAGACTTCAACATTATTCTAGATGACTGTATATGCCATTTTGCAATGAAGCCTTTTTCTGACTCACCTTCTGATCCTCTGCTCAAAGAATAAAACCAGATAAATTGTAGCACATAAGCAAAGAGATTCTATTTACAGATATAATGTATTGCTGTCTTCTATGATGATAGACTTCAACATTATTCTAGATGACTGTATATGCCATTTTGCAATAAAGCCTTTTTCTGACTCACCTTCTGATCCTCTGCTCAAAGAATAAAACCAGATAAATTGTAGCACATAAGCAAAGATATTCTATTTACAGATATAATGTACTGCTGTCTTCTATGATGATAGACTTCAACATTATTCTAGATGACTGTATATGCCGTTTTGTAATGAAGCCTTTTTCTGACTCACCTTCTGATCCTCTGCTCAAAGAATAAAACCAGATAAATTGTAGCACATAAGCAAAGATATTCTATTTACAGATATAATGATTAGCTTCGACATTATCCTAGGTCTCTCATCATGTATCTTTAAAACAAAAACTATATGGAACTGTCAAATTTTTTACCCCCAATATTTATGGATCCAATAATCATTTCCTCAAAAAATAAAGTAGCATTCATTTGGAATTTCTGATCTTTATTCATCAGTCCAACGGTTATCTGCTTAAGGAATAAAGAGAGATTCATTGCGTAATGTTATTGTGCTAGCAGTTATGGTGGTCACAGTCAATTACCATAGCTTGTTTAATAACCATATCAGATGTTTAATAGTTGATATTACTCAAAATCATGTCATTGTTACAGAGATAAAAATAAATATCTTGAAAGAAGCATTGAACATAGTCCTTCCTTATTCAATTATAACTTAAATGAGAATGAAACATGTTGGGTAGCGGAGATCGATGACATGTCAATGGGAAAGTTTAATTTCTTGCATTAGATGTTGACCCGTACATGTGCAAAATTGCTTAGAATACTATCATCTGCCTTATCCCAAAAGAAACCTTGAAGAAACCATGTTGATTACATTTTCATATAATTATGCCTTCACGATGCAAGTAGTCATTTGTTGTACGATGTTTCCATCACTATCTTTCATCCAAACAGAAAATCCCTCCGTAAATCATGAATCATGTCGCAATATTTTAATACATTATTGATATGTCATTATGGAACTAGAAAACCTATGTTGACAAATGCTAGAACATAGTAAGGACTATTTTGTGCCAATGAATCAAAATGAAAAATGCACTTTGATCAAGATAAAAACATTGGCACTGGAATAATTTCTTACGTTTATGTTCTGAAGAATTTGTATGCAAAATTTAGAGAATTGGACTATTTCTTATAATGAATATATAATCTCACTAGATTATATTTGATTTTTATAATTATGTGTGTGTCCATATGTTTACATATAAATTAAATTTTAAATGTAAAAAAAAAAAAACTTTTAACATACTAAAATGGTTTTCTTTGACTTTCAGATGTGCTTGGATTATGGAAAGAAAAATGACAAACATTTACGAGTCAAAGGTTTGAACACTATTTCTTTCTATTATACTCCCAACTAATGAAAATATTGTAAAAATATGAAAGATTTTAAGCTTTTTTTCAGCTCTGAGTACCCTAAAATTTTATTATATGGTTCTCTGACATCCACTATTTGTTTGATAAAAGCATTCATTAAAATACATTTTTAATGTAAAAAAATTGGCATCAATAATTTAGAATTGCTGATGTCAAATGTATAGAAAATTTATTGATGTCAAAGCAAATATATAATTTTCTATTTAAAAATAGAAAATTTACTTATTTAAAAGTAAATTTTCTATTGTAACATAAAATTACTTATATGAAAGTAATGAGAAAACACTTTAACACATATATTTTAAATATAATTTATATTTATTATGGCATTTTTATTATTAAAACACTTTCTCTTTATCTACATTAAATTTTTATTGTATATCAAAAAACTTTAATTTTCAAAAGGAAACCGTTTAATTACAAAATTCTCAATTTTCTTATGTAACACTTTTATAAAGTAATAAATTCTCTAAATACAGTAGCTGATGGCAAAATGTTCTCAAGTAATCATACAAAGCTCACTATAATAAGACCGTATAACTATGAGTTAAAAATTCTGAGATCTTTTTTTACCACCGTTGAACAGAGAGACAGAGAGGTATCAGGTTCTTATTTTTCGCATATACATTATTCAGAGAGTAAGTGCTTGGGAGTTTTTAAAGTTTTCTCACAAGAAGTGAATACGAAGCATTATCTGTGAAAATCTCCCTCATAAAACTACAAAAATAGGATATTAACTTGCCTGTTAAATTCTCTGTTCTACTAGGTTAAAGTAACCCGTCTAAGATGCAAAAGAATAATATAAAAAAACTCATTTTCATGATATTTTTGGAATATTGATCTTTTCTCATAAAGGTAACATAGTCATTGTCTCCAACCTTTCATTTTTAAACTTTTCTTTTGCCATATAAAAAATAACTCTGAACTTCGTTTCCGCAAAATTGTTGCAACATTTAACAGTGTTTTGATAGCCGTTATCAGTGCTTCTCCGAAATTAGTGTTCACTCATTACTCAATTATCATTTTCTTTAACATGGTCAAGTTTTAATGACATAACAACTAACTTCCCATGTTTTATGCGACAAAAAATAACGTGGTTTTTTAACCATTAGAATACGAAATCTATGATTGCTTTTGACAGTAGATACACAATGTCATCGATGTCGGTAGTATAACCAGAAAGGAAATTATGGATACCTTTGATTTTATGTGTGTGTGATTTTTGAATTCTCTCTCATTATGAGGAATATTTAAATAGTTCTTGATAGGATTTGAAAATGTTTAAATTATTATCAATTTAAACAATTAAACGTGAATATATTCTTGTTTAATATAATAATAGATATGATTATTTATCTAAAACCTAAATAATTGTAAACCTAACATACATAATCTGAATTTTTATTAATATCTGACCGAAAAACTAGCTATCTCAGATCAAATAAATATATTAAACAAATTATGTAGTGCATAAAAAACATAAAATATGAAAATGCATGAACATTCTTTTAGTTAATACATGTATGAATCAAATAGGAAATAAAATTTTACAAATTGTGGATAAGGGGCGTAGAAATATTAGAGTCACAATTGATATTATTTTGAAAAATAAAATATCTTTATTTATTGCGTTTCTAAATTTATTTTTGAAGTTTGCTGATAGTGACATAATTTATGTTACTTTTCTAGCTTATTAATATTATCATATTTTTTTTAATTTTCGAAATTTGTAATTAATAATATCTAAATGGTATTATTTCCATAACTTGCTAGCCAAGTTTTTACTTCAAATTATTTTTTGAAGTTTGTGTCTAATATGTAGTTGATATTATTCTCACTGGTTATTAATTGATTTTTTGTGAGTATTATTTATTTCTTAACATATTTTTGATATTCACATCTAATAATATGTAATTTTCTAAATTCTTAATTCCTTTTCTGCTAACATTTGTTTTTAAATTAATTTTTGAATTTTTCATCGAATAATTTATAATTGATATCATTTTATAACTCATCATTTTATATTTTTTTCACTGTTATTTATATGATTATTTTTTAAAGTTTGAATCTAAAAACCTTTATGCACAGTATTAAACATAACTAATAATTTGCTTTACAAACTCAATAATCTGTTTTCAAACCTTTAATATATTCAACTAATAAAATTCGTATTTTTCAAAACCCATTTAAAAAAATTTATTTTGTTTCTGGTTGAATAAAATTCGCCTTCTTTTACAGGGAATAATATTGTTAATAAACTATTGAAAAGAATTATCGAATCATCTGCAAAAAAAGATGCCGATGGCACATTCGAAATTTCTACAGATGTATGTATGATTGTTAATTTACATTCCTCCTTGCAGAATTATAAACTGAAAAAGAAAATATAGAACAACTGTCTTTTAATACTTTATTTTTATCCATTTGAATCTCGGTTTTCTTTAAATTGAATTCAGATTAATGTTAGGTATAATTATACAGCATGTGACCAATTTTTATAGTTTATTTCTCTCGAGAATTTCTGGTTTATATCAATTTAAGTTTAATCAGATTGTTGTTGTTATTGTTGTGACTTATTCCTCAAGGCTTAGCTGCAAGTTAGACAATACTCAGGAGTTCGAGAATCCTTAAAAAGTCATACACAACAAGAGGTGAAGTGATTATGTCCTCATGCAAAAGCCCTACACAGTGGAGATGTTCAGGAGAGACCTGTGCAGAAATACACTTGGTACAATCAAGATAAAATTTCTGTCTATCAATAAAAGTAAGGCTCATTATAAGTCCACTCATGAGCTTGCTGTTGGTGCATTGGACAGCTCTATCACTTCCAATTTTGAAGGCATTACCTGTAGTTTTTCCAGAGTAACAAAAGTTTAATCAGATACTTCCTTTAAGTTTTCGTATAATCGAGTTCACTTCTGTCATACCATGGTAGCTCTCGTCTATGGAAGATAAGAGGTTCGATAGCTGATCTAGCCGAAGGCCATCGTGACGTGAGGGCCTATATAGTTTAAGAGTACCGTAAAATTTAATCTTTCCGCTGGTGTCTCAGTGGGGAATATTAGCACAGATATCTACCTCGTCATTTGATCCTGGTTAAAAATGAAAAGCATTTGGCCCATTTTTAGCAGGCTCGACCTACATAAATAATTAGTAACAGGAAAAGTATGGTTATGAACTATTTTTTCTGTTAATTAACTATTTTTTCGAATATACCTATTTTTAAATGTATTTCTAAAGTTACACAAAGCTAAAATTCTTGTTATATTGGGTAATTCCCATTTAAAAATCCATCTGTTTTTGCTCAACAAAAGCTGATTTATTAGTAAAAATCCATCTACATTCGTCAATTTTTTTAGAGAAAAGCTGATTTATTTGTATTTCTCCGAAAATGACCCCACGCGGGCTTATTGAACCAAAATTTACGACTTAAAATAACTTACTTAAGAAAACCAGGTAAATGTCTAAAGTCGTAAGTATTTACCTAGCCTTTCGGAAATTCCAGAGAAATCCTGAAGTATTCGCCGGAGGAGCTTCCCGAAACCAGAACGCCAAAAATCTGACAATTTTTCCTCTTCTATTCCCAACATCCTGTAGCCTTAAGCTCCATGAGACTTCATTTATTGACTCGTTTCATCAATTGTTGGTGAAAATAAACCTTATATAAAGATTCCTTAAGGTTCAGCAACAATATTATCCTTCTTTATATATAGAGAAATAATTGGAATAGTGAGTTGACATATTTCTAATCAATAAGTTAGAAAACTATATCATTCGGCAATCAATTTTTGAACATGAAAGCTATTTTGACAAGGATCTAAAGTGAATGTCATACTGCTAAAAAAAATTATTTATATTATTTTTTTGTAAAAAGTTAACTATTCTAATGTAATATTATTCATATAGTCAAGTATATTATTTCTTGTAAAAAGTCAAGTATAGTTCAAATATCTTTTTTTTTTTTAGTTGCATAAATTATTATAAGCAAAATATGAGTAAAATATGCCACCATTATAAAATAAAAATGATAAAACTTAGATACATTTCATTTAGTATATCTAAATGTTATTGTAACCATTTGTGTGGAAATTACTTAATTACATAATCTTAACTTATTTTTACAGGAGAGATTAATTAATCACTATGATGGGGCTTTTTGTAAATTTCTGAAACCTTGGATCAAAGTGAAGAATTCGAAAACAGGTATGAAATGTTTGCATTTTTTTCTATTCTAGTTTCAATAACTGTATTTTCTGATATCCTTTACTATAAACATTCATGTATCCTACAGCTGTTGATCTAAATTCTCAGAAATCCTCAAACAGATAAATTTAGAAAAGAAATATTTTAATCTCTAATTTCGTAATTACTTTACTTAGTCTAGAAATGCTATGTGTATTTTGTTAATCAACATTTCTTTTGCAGTTCAAATTGATTTCTTTAGAGCTGCGGAAGCGATAGCGAAATATCCCGAGAGAATTTTAACTCAGTCCATATCACATGGAAAAGGATTCGGAAACGTGAGTATGAAACTGCCTCTAGTTTAAAATGAAAGACTAAAACTAAGCTAAATTAATAAATAATTTGGAATACAATAATTATAGTTCAAATGAGCAATCATAATCCGTTTAATGTGAAAAATATAGTTTACTTCACATGAATAATTGTATGTATTTATTTAGCAGCATAATATGTTGAAATAAATCAATGCAATCAACGACATTATGTTATAGTTTTCATTGCGAGATAAAGAAATACCTAGCCATACCCAACACAGTCAGCAAATAAGGCATATTTTTACCTTGATCTATTTGATATTGTTACAAAAACATGCTGTACAAAAAATTCTTAAACATTACAGTTCAGGAAAATCTAAATATTCGAAGCAATTCCAGAATTTTGAAATTTAGCAATGTATTATGAATTTTAAACAGATGACTTTTAGTGATCTCAAACTTGTTTATTTCATTTATTCTTAGATTTCAATAGGTGATATAAACGACAGATAATTCATTTGATAACTTTATGTATTATTAAGTGTATATTAATTCTATCATGTATTATTAAGTGTACATTAATTCTATCATGTATTATTAAGTGTACATTAATTCTATCATATATTATTAAGTGTAAATTTATTATAGGGAGCTCGAACCAATAATTGATATCCAATTATTGGTTAAATTATTCTTGATCAATATTTTGCGGTAATTAAAGACTTATGGAATTGATCCTTAATATAATTAATGTAAGCAAAAGAAGATTTTTTACTTTTTTTTTGTAGGGATTCGAAGACTTTTACTTTTCTCCTGGAAGATTTCAAGCCAATAAAAGTAAGTTTTAAATATAACATCCTTTTCGTATGAAAAATATTTTATGTGCTATGTATCATAAAATCACTTGAATACTCAGAAAAAATTTAAAATAAGGAGTTAATAATTAAAAATAAGTATTAGAAAAGTACAAACGTATAAGCTTAGCAAAGAGCTGACTATGTTTTGTTTATTAACTATTAATTTTTATGAGTTTAAACTGGTTCTGCAAATTGTGAAAACCAAATCAAGTTTTAATTTGGCATCGACCTAGGATGATGTTTATGCAGTTCTTTTTTATAAGAGATTTTATATAAATTATGAATAACAAAATCTACTGAAGCATAATATCAAGAAATTAAATCAAAATTAACCAGAAAAATATTATTTTGACAAACAACAGAAATTGATAAGAAAAAGTATAGGAAAAATCTAGTACGATACTTTGCGAGGGCTCGTTCTCAGAGAGACAGAGAGATTTATTGCTATGAAAAAGTCGAAATGCTACTAGAAGCCTTTTAATAATTCTTCAAATAGCTATCACGTGATTGTTAAAAATGTTAAAACGGATTTCATTTTATGGGGCTATAATTTTCTTTCTAAAATCAGGTTTGGAGTAGTTTTCGTTTGTGAATTTGAAGATGACTCTCAAATCATAATTCTACACAAATATGAACTGGAAAAATTAGATAAAGAAGCTATCTTAGTTTATGAATTTAAGTCAGATAATCTTTGGCAAATAATTCTGAAACATTAATACATTAATATTTATAAAAAGGGTCTCGCTTGAAGTTATGCGAAACATTCTGGAATGATGTGTAATGGCGTTTCTTCAGCACAACAATAAGTCCCATACTCCTCGTCAAAACCAAGAACTTATGCAAATATTCAGTCGAAGAATCTGGACTCACTCCTAACATAATCCATGTTTTTGAACCCAGTGATTGTTTTATTTTTTTCCTTATCTAAAAGTGATTTATCTGGAATATGATTCATTTCAAATAGTGATGTGAAAATAGTTGCCAAGAACTGTAATAGAGCAGTATGTAAACATGTGATTATTCAAAGTAGATTATTCAAATTACTTCAGCTTTTAAATAAATATTTAAATTGATCTGCTAGCACTTTGAAAAGTGATAATGTAAGTATACGCATAAACATACACAAATATATAAGGAGCTCAATTTCCTTTGATAGTTTTTATTTATTGTTTAAAAATAATTGTTCTGTGTCACATTTCTTAGTTTTAATGATTCTGAATCCTTTTGGTTTTTACATTTGTATTTGGACCCCATTTCTAAAGTACAGTAGAACTGCAATTATTTGAGCTCCATCTATCCAAACCACTTTCAGAATATCAGAAAAATAAATTACACTGAAGAATAGAAGGGAAATGAGAAAAACTCAAGAAAAGGAAAAGTAAGAAAAATGAGAAGATGAAAATGATATGTCACTAGAGGAATTCAGAAACATTGTTTTGAAAATTCCGCGAAATTCAGAAGTTAATGTTGAAGATATTGCAGAAGGGATTATGAGTCAGACACTGGATTGCAAATGATAGTAAACTTATTGAAAGTGTCGAGAAAGAAGATGACCTTAATGTCAAAATTAAAATTCGCATGGAACCATCAGATAGTGAAATATTTACCAGCTTTAAAACTTCTCTGTGGATGAACTGCTTTCTGAAGTGGATGAAGCCTCAGCCCGAGTGTTACCACGTCCTACCTTTCATTGTCAAGTGTTTGCGTGACTAGGCTGCTCGAAAATGAGGATGAAGGCATTGATTTCATTTACCACACTGTATGTACATAGTGTATTAATGTACAGCACTTGTAAGTACCTTAATAAGCAAAAGTGTTCCCCTTTTATTTAATTGGTTAAAAGTTATTTCTATTTAAAAGCATGTTTTTTCTTCCGTTTTCAACATACAATAATTAATTTATATGAACCTTTTTTTTTTGAAAGTATCTAGTTAAACGATTATTTGAATGGTTATCTGAATTTTAATTGTTTGAATGGGGTACGGTCCCAGTTGATTCGGATGATTGGAGTTTTATTGAGTAAAAAATTATTTTCATTTTTAAAGAGCAATTTTTATGTATGAATTTCAAATATTACAGCTCATATTATTCTTTAAAAAATATTATATATTATCCACAGTAAATAAAATGGATAATTACATTAATTTTACTGTTCTTATCTTTTCTTAAGGGCATTAATTTGTTATTCTTATTACTTTTTCAGCTGCAAGTTCATTCACAAAGAATCTTTTCAAAAAAATATTCAAAAAATTCCGCAAAGAGATAAATGAAGATCAATACGTTGAAGGAGCATTCGATGAAACTGAATTTTTAGACAACATCCACAGAAATTTCATAAACCTGATGAAAGAAAGTTTCAAGGTATCCATGTAACAAATTTTCTATTTTTTTTTTCATATAAATTGTTTTTTCTGTTTCTCAGGTAGTCGAGAAATAATATATTTACAAATTGTTTATATCTATCAAATAAGCTTAGAAATAATACTTTTGAATATCTCAGTGTCCGATAGCTTATATCGGAATTTTATAATTATGGCAAAATAGGAAATATAAGAGATGTAGAAAAATGATTGTGATTTGGAGATTCAGTGATTTTATATTGAATTTTTTAATTACTTTTACTGATAATTCTTGATAAGTATTGCAGACCGAATTTTCAATTGTGAAAATCCATTACATGCCATGCAAATGGTTAATAGCGTGCATTTGACTTGTCTTGGAATGTAGTGTAACCCCAGTTTTAAGAATATGGAAAAGAAATACCTAAAATTTTATCACCACATGACAGATAGCTTAA
The DNA here is from genome assembly GCA_037975125.1 of Latrodectus hesperus. NCBI lineage: Eukaryota > Metazoa > Arthropoda > Arachnida > Araneae > Theridiidae > Latrodectus > Latrodectus hesperus. The sequence goes on from CM075851.1 coordinate 90,105,425, forward strand.
TGGTGGAACCTGTTATATAAAGCTATTAAAGATACGCTGCGTATTGTTTACAAAATGATTTCTTATAAATAATAGACCCTGTTTACATGCTGGATAAAAATACCCAAGTTTTCACCCACCAAATGTCGAGCAGAAAATAAAAGCATAACAGCTATCTTCTGTTGCTTATAGAAATGGCTTGCATCATGTATTTTTTAAGCTTTCAAAGAAAATCTTCATCCTTAATCTATCATTATTCAATTTTCTGAGACTATAAGCAACGAGTCACTTATCATTGAAACGTGTGACATACGTCAAATTTCGATTAAATGCCATTGAAACAAGTATTTCTCATTGTGAAAGTTGTTATGCCAATTTATCATTGCAGAAATAATAGTTCAGAGCATTTTCTTATTCTTCGCCTAGGAATTGATCAGAAATAATAACACTAATTCCCAATATTCATAACTGTCTCAGTTTTCCACTTATTTTCCAAAATATTAGGTATATTTGCTTGTAATTTTAAAATTACTTTTTGCATACGAGATTAAATTCAGCCAAAAGCTATAAATTTAAAGGTATTTCGAATTAAGATTAATTAAGATTTACACATGTTTATGTGAGAAAATTTTAATACATTTTCTAATTTTTGTACTATTAATTTACTGAATCCTCTTCACAGAAAAATAATTTTTTGAGCTCAAATTCCGGGTTCTGTGTCAGCTATTGTTGAATACGAAAATCAATATTGTATTTCTGCATGCATGTCTTTCAGATTTTCGGAATGAATACTTGGAAATTTTCCGAGATCCTTTTGCATACATACGAAAAATATCAATGAAACTCTTTATTTTAATTGAATACGGGTTATTGTTGAATAGATATCACTCCATCCCGCAATAAATAACCTAATGGCTCCATTCCAAAGCATTTAAACATCCACGTATTGCATTCTACTAAGAATTTCAATGAACAGTGAACCTTGTTCAAATGTCTCCAGGAAAGAAATACAGAAAACTTTCAACCATCAAACATGTACACAGAAATGTAACATCCATCTGTCTTTTGTTCATTAGTAGTCAGCATCAAATCTCACATTTGGCATTCTAAATAGAGGAGTTTTACGACTGGGTCCTTTAATTTATTCACTGTTGTGTAGTCACAGTTACATATTTATAAAAATTGTTGATTAAATTCAATGACTCTAAATATTAATAATGTAGTCAAGAAAATATTTGCCGGACAGAGACTATGCAGTATACCACAAAATACCATTCTCTCTCATCCTGCATATACATTAGATTACTAACTGCACATGATTGTTTTGATAGTTGAGGACAGAGGCGGAAATAAGATACATAAAAATGCTATCACTGAAGTATATTTTATTTATTTATTACACTTAACACAATTACACAACATTAAATATTCTGTCAGAGATCTCAGAAAGTCACTTCTACAACCTTCACGATTGAATACCTGTTTTTCTCTGACGAAGGTTTTTCGAAGCAGAAGTAGGATAACTCTAGACTAAAAATCACTCCTCCTACCCACCTTTCGCTCCCATCTTTTCGCTTCTCGTTAGTTTTTTGTTACATTTTTTTCAAATATTAGTATATAATATAACGTATAATATAAGTATTATTATCATTTCATTAGGGGGCAACATAAAATGAAACTTTGTATATTCAGTTATTTTAACAATATATAAAAAATATATAGACTATTACTTAATTAAAATAAACGCAAGAGTTAACGTTACATAGTACACTCATATAAACAGATATAGTACTCATTGATAAAAAATTCATCATATTTTATTGAAAATACAGTCATTTCATTCTAAGTAAAGCATTAGGAATAAAAGGCTAAAATTAAATATAAATATACTATACTTATATATATATATATATATATATATATATATATATATATATATATATATATATATATATATATATATATATGCTATACTATATATATATATATATATATATATATATATAAGTATAGCATGTGTACTTAAACTCCTGAATTTAAATTTAGCTTAAAAAGCTTACGGATGACTTCAAAATAAAAAAAATTGTAATGAAATGTCCATTTGATCTACCACGCATTATTGCTATTTCTTCGCAACAAGATTAAAGAGTTGTAATCAATTTGGATGGTAAATTAAATTTTTTAAGCAATAATGTAGCTTTTTGACGATGAAAACATATTGCAACTTTTTTTTCAAATGTGTAATGACAATTTTCAGTTTCAGAAATTTTTTAATAAAAAAACAATGGGCTGTTCTCTTGTTATTTAATTTAGCAAGAGCAAATCCTTCGCCTTAATTCAATGCATCAATTTTTCGGTAGTATTTTTATTGAAACATAAGGATGAAGTATAAGTTTTTTCACCGATTTTTCCGGCAAAGTTTTTAGGAAATCATCCATTCAAGTGATAGCCTTATTTTTCTTTTGAAGACATCTGTCAAAAGAACAGCAATAACAGAATATTCACGTATGAACCTACAGTGTATCCACCGTCATACTACCCTTTACCTATTTCTCAGTCACAGTTAGGTGGAAGCTGCTAAGTAAAAGTCTTCATAATTTAAAAGCAGAAATTAAGCAGAAAACCCCAACACTTGATCTTCTAACACTAGAGGTATTGTTTTATTTTTGAAAGACATTGTGACGATGACCTATTTAATTGCTCCAGCCATCTTTAATGAACATGACGATCTTCGGTTAAGTCGAGATTAGAATTCATTACCTTCCGATGATGAGAACGATGCCTTAACCAAACAAATTACTGCAACCTCAAAATATAAATCCACTGTAAACATTTAGTCCAAGAGAAGCTCAAATATTCGCTTAGTTTGAGGCATAGTAAACTCTGTAACTGCTTTTATTTTTACCTCAGCAGATTTTCGATGATATTACCAGATTACATGATCTAGATAAGTTACGTGTATTTGTACATATCTTCAATTCTATGATTTTATTATCAGTCTAGTTGTTTTGCTTCTGGTGAACATGATGTTTTGATATTGCATATGAGAATTCCAAGAATCCAAGACAATATCATCAAGATAAGGTGCACACCAAATTCTTCATATACCTTCATATATTTCAGCTATCAATTTACGAAAAATATCGGATCTTTCATCCAAAGAAAAGATGTAATTCTCTACATTTTTCGAAGAATAACACAATACGTTAGATCGCCTTTTTTCGTGTTTCCAAGGTATTAACCAATATTCTACAGCAAAATCAATAACAGTTAAAAATATAAGTAATAAAATTTAGGGCATCATATTCACATATAATATGATACACCATTTCCTCACTCTTATGGCATTTTCTTCATACAGGAGCTTATTGAAAAAGTCCCGTTGTATAAAGTTGTTTTCTTTATCCTGTCTAGAGAGACAGTCATGTTACTAACAGCTTCCTGCTATACTCCAGACATGGATGAAATTCATCCTTTGGTACTGACCGAGGCATTTCTACTTCTTTAGTTGAATTATGTATTTCTTTATTTTGTGAGGACAGGTCTACACTAGAGGTTTTACCCACGTTATCAGTGATTTTAAATCTCATGAAATAAAATTGTCCACATTACATTGCCTGAATAATTGGATAAATCAAGATATACAAGCCAGTTGCCAAGCATACTAGAGCCTTTGTTACGGCACTATAAGCTCATTGCCATTCATCTTCGCATTAGGTATGATTTGCATAACACCAAGGTTATGGTAGGGTGTTCATAATTTCTAACGAATATGTCCTTTCAAAGAAAGTGAGAGTACATTCGGCTACCAATCACCTGCAGAAGCAACTGGTAGCAGTTCAAGCCCCAGGTTGCTAACACTTGTTCATTTATATATTTTCAATGATTTGTTATATAATTTTGCTAATCAACTGCTTTTAAATTATTTAAAATAGCTTATTTAATTAAAAATATATCTTGTTCAACATAAATTATTTTCTATTGATTTCAAAGTAAATCCTTTTCTCCATGTTGGACTTCCATACGATACTTTCTTTAACATCACAATCACCCGTCAATGATTCTATGTTAAAATCTTGATGAAAGTTGATCATATCAAATGATATTACTTTTTCTCAAATTTAAAAATAGTTTTCATCTTCAAGGGGTATCACTAAACACACCGTCAACATTAGATTATTATTTTACTCTTATGAATCCGCTAACGTTCCGAATTACAAAATTATCTTTTTACAGTTACTTAAATATTTCGGGAATTTGTCAAGTCTGAATGCTCTAGCGCTCTCGCCTTCAGTTTAATAGTTCTTAAGTCCGACTCCTACCTCAGACAAAGATATTTGTCGTGATTCAGAGCCTATTATAAACTGTAAGTTTCGGACAAATGAGGCTTTGAATGCATAATATGACCACTGATTGGCAAATAAATTAATCTGTGAATATTTCTCTACTCAAGACTTCAGTTGAAATTATTTAATTCTAAAGATAGTAACGATTTCCTCTTCCTCTAACAGACTTTAATCGCTTAGAAATTTTGCCTCCATAACAACCAAAGCGATTATTTCATAATTGAGAATTCATTTTCCAACAATTTAAATCGCACAGAAGAAGTATGATTGTCAATAGAATTTTAACCACTGCTATTTTTGTGATTATAAAAATCTTTACAGGCGCATCGCAAGGCGATGAAAATCAAAAGTGAATTTCATCCGTACGAACACCATTTCGACACACGACTCAAACAAGTTTTAAAGACTGGTGATGATATAGGTATGCTTGAAATTTTCTTAGCTTTTTATATATTGAAAAAATATATATACTATAAAAATCTTCATAAAATATAAATTTATGTGATATTTCTATAAAACAAAAACATTTTTTCGTAAATATAATAGACAGTATAAACGCCAAATATGTGGTTCATTGTGCACAGACGTGCAGGATTACATGTCAATCCTTTTAATATCGAATATCGCAAAGTCATATGTTTCTTATGAAACCTTACTGTTTCAATATATTTTTTGAGCACATATACGTACATCAAATAAAGTAAACGTTTGAAAACTCTCTAAAAGTTTCAATTATATTTGGGTAGAAAAAATGATCTAAGAAAAACAATGTAAACTCAAATGAATTTAAGCTATATTATGAAAATATTGCTTTGAAATAAATGAATTTCTTGATTAAATATAAATAATTGCAAAGGAAAAATAAAATAATACATCAAGAAAAGACAAGTTTAAAATAAATCTGCATACCTTTATGCCATACGGATTAAAAAAGCTGCCACATAATTTTAATTACTATAAAAAGACTTTTTTCCTTCTAATATACAGATCCTTGTGCTTATTCAGAGAATTTCCATTCTAAGCCCCATTACATCCCCTTCACCAAATTGAACAGTTTCATGCACAAATATAGGATTATTCGCAATAATTCTCTTTAGATAGTAATCCCCGCATTTTCAATTGATACATTGAATTTGTATATGTAAAGCCAGATGATGCATTTACACTCTTACATAAAATTTTGATTTCCTGTTAACGAAACACAAACCATAGGTTTGAAAATATATAACCCTACATAGTATATAGTACTTTTTTTAAAAATTTGAATGGAAACTTTAGTATGAAGAGCGGTTTAAAAGTGCTGTTACAATAAAGAAGAGTTCTCTGAATTCATTGTGCAATTTCTCTTGATCATTAGAGCAAATTATTGATACTAATTTGGTGATATGAGCAGTGTACTAACTTGTCCTGGTCTTTGGAAAATATTTCCAGTTACCAAACTTCAATTTCATAATGTGGAAATGACACATTAATGTCATTTTATTATGAAATCATTTGGTGACAAAAAATGTAAGAAATGTGTGCAAAAGATGAAAGAAATACATGAATATAGTAACAAGGAATGTAATATAGTGAACGCATCATCTTTTACTATATTCTCCTCGTGTGGCTTTATTCCTACTCCCCTTCTTCTATTTGGAAGAATGTCGTCCTCCATCCGGTCAAAAGACTTGTTCTGTCTCTGCAGAACGATACCTTAAACTTTTGAGTGACCATGTTTACCTGAATTGTGGTAACAAATTAGCATTACCTATTGCCATCTTCATACAAATGGTACTCTGCACTAGTTGCACTTCGCCTCAAGATATCCATCCCTCTGTGGAACTTTCTTATCCCAAGCGATAAGCCGAGAGGTAAAATTACATGATCCTCATGACTAGAGAATCTCAGTCGGGCAAACTTTCATGTGTGGGAAAACCTAATGTCTCGTATATACCAGAGAACTTTGTAGAACTGAAAGATAAAACTCAAGGATTTGCCATTAAGGGTTTGGATATTGACATGATATATTCATCCATAGTAGGCGTAGTTAGGAATCTCACTTCCTCAATATTTTTACTGGCTTTTTATATTGAACGTATTTTTCAATTTAAAATAAAATGCTGTGCATCATATTATTGTACTTATTTTTATTGTTTGTTTTGGTTGTGATTCCCAGATTTATGTTGATGTCTGTTGAATGTGTGAGCGACATCTATAGAAATATAATCACACAGAGATTCTTAATGGATAGAAAGTCCATAATATCTCTAAGTGATTATATTTCACCACAAAAAACATTACATTTTTCAAACATTACTTATTTAATTTGTTTTAATTTTGCACGTATTTAAGGCACTCTGTAAATATATGTACATATATTATAATTTAATAATAATAATTACTATTTCATTATTTTCAGTGGATATCGTAAATACTACTACTTATGATAGAGGATACATCAAAAAGTGCTTCGTAAAAGATTGCTAATGAGTATTGGAAATTTTTTTTACTTCTTTTTAAAAAATTGTGAAGAATTAAAGTTTCTACTTCTATCATTTATAAATATTAATTTATTGATTTTGGATTGACTGCTCTTATCTCTTGAACTGTAATTTGATCTCTATTTGAATTTTACTTATTCCCCTACTAAATGTAAGCAAGAATCGCTTATTAATTTCAAATGATATTTCAATAAAAATAACATCAAACCAATTTGAAAAAAATCGCAGCATTTTTTTATTCTTGAAATACTCTGTTTATTCATTCGTATTGGTATGACAAAAGCATTGAATTGAATACTAAAGCTATTTAATTTAAACTATTATAACTGAATCGAAAATTTAAAAATAATTTCATCTTCACATGTTTACAAATTATTCAAATTGCCTCTTGCTTGTTCATGATAAATAATAAGTATTATAAGCGAAATATTTTAACTTCTAAAAGTTAAAAAATACGAAATATTTTTCTATTCAATTTGCAAGTAGATCAAAGGACATAATTTGTAAGAACTGCACTATTTTATAACAATAATATCACACATAATATTAATTTAATACATCTTTCACAAGATTGATATAAAAAATATTAAAAAATTGGTTTTTTATATAAGGAATTTGTGTCCCATTTACTTTAATGCATCATTGACAGCAGAATCATTCCATACTGTCAATTAATTTTTCTTTTCAATTGAATAACAAATACTACAAGTATCATCAACTCATTTAACTACTACAGATAGAAATAAATAGCGTCTATGTTTAAAAAATATTTCAAAGAAGAAGCAATGGCATTAAAATTTCGAGGTGAATTTGACTATTCCATTTACTCCAGACTTTGAGAATTACATTGATCAATAAATTTGCCCAATATGTTCGAATAATACTCTAAAGTAAGTTCATCCTACAAAACTACCTGATCATTTGATACATGGATCAAAAATCTAAATCCGATATTCTAAAATGATAGGTTTTCAGTATATTGCATACAATTATTGTCACCATATAGACCGGTTTTTCGGAAGAAATTATAATTCCATTTATTTGGCTTTTAAATCTTATAAAAAATTAGATTGATCTCTTTTGTTTCAGTAAAATCAGTACATGATATTAGAAACTCACCAAATAAATATGGACTTATTTGTAACGTGAAAGAGAGTCCGTAATGGCAGGTCCAACTATTTTACTTCTTGCCCAATATCAATAAATGATTCTGTACTTTTCACTTGTATCGGCAATAATTCCATTTCAACAACAATTCGTGTTGTTAGATCCTTTTCCAATTCAAAAAGGGTTTTTTAATAGGATTTTCATGAAATTCTAAAAAAAATCAATAAAGAAAAAGTCTGGTTAGTGAGATGACCACGAAATAAATTCCGAGCTACGCAATTCTTCAGCTTTGAAATTTAGTATCCAGATATTGCAAATAATGAGGAAAAAATGCATTGGAACTCCATCTTGTTAAAACCATATCTGCTACTGAACATGTATGGTTACATCACTCAGCAAGACTTGAGCCAGAAATTTCTGATATGTTCATTTATTATTTTAAGAAAATGTTATATACAATATTTATTGTTTTCACACACAAATGCTACTTGTTACCATTGACGTGATAAGCTACCTATGATTCAGAAACTTAACTGATTATCATCACTCATCAAACTGAATAGTTTTACATAGGTATGACTCTATTTCTTGATAAATACGACTCAATTCATTACTTAAATATCTAAGACTCATCTAACACATAATCTATAAATGAATCTTTCCTATAAAAAATTTTAATAAAAATTATATATAAATAACACATATATTATGATGTGTATAAGTGTTTAGTACGTTAAAAAAACATACTAAGATTTTATTCTTAACTAGTCTAATAGAATTTCAGTAAGAAAATTCTAAAATTTAATTAATTTATAAAAAATTTAATTAGAAAGTTTTAGATCTAAGGAAACTTTCTCGCGCCATTTCTCCAGAACAACGTACTCTTTCAAAAAACACATTGACACATTTGACTTACAACCAAAGTTTCTTACTCATCCTTATGACGTCAGAGAGGTGAACCAATACCGAGACAACCACTGGTTAAAGGTCTAGAAATTGGAGTGGCAACACGCGTCCCCGCGTTTGATTTTGCACTGCAATTTGCTACAAGCACGGATAGTTTCTATATCATCACGGAAGTCCTTTATATTCATTAAAGAATTTCATTTCTGAGTATTGTATTTATCCTAAGATAATGTTATCCTAAAGATAAGAGGTAATATTTTCTAAGTTGAATCATCAAATTAATAGAAGATAATTTGTGCAATGTTATGCCTCTACCAGCTACCTCAATAGAAAAATAATCTTTGAACGTGCATGTTTTGCTTTTGCTAAACCCTGAATGTCTACTAAATGCCAGATCTCTAATTACTCAGTTCATACGATGAGAATGTATTTTAGTAAAATTAGTTTTTGTTCATAATTCAAGAAACTACTATATTACTACATTCGACATTAGAGTTTTACAAAATTATTCATAATATATCAAAACGTATTAAGCAATAGCAAAGGTATTACAAAAGGAAATACATTAATGAACATAAAAAAAATCTTCAAACCTCACAAACATCTCACAAAACAATATGATATGTACAACTTTTATCACCAAAAATAAAAGCAAATTACGATTTCTGTTAAATATTTATTTTATTAGTTCTAGATAAATCAGGATAGAAAAAAATTATGAAGTAGACAGTTCAAACTGTTACTTCTTTTATGAAGTAACTTGATTTTATTTTCCAAGAGGAAAATGGGATGCTCTTGATAAAAAAATCAACTCTTGCCAAACCTTAGAACCAAATTCACCAAATATGCTTAGGCTACCGAGACCTCTTCATAATGAAATAGATATGTTTTATGGATCGCTTTTGAATAGGTAGAGAGAAGAATTATTCGTTCAATTTTTTATTTACTCCTTTTTGCACGGGAAAGAAATGATTTCATGTGCCGATTCATTCTCTTATTTGCTTAAATGCATCCCCTAAAAGCAGAGAAAGAAATGTATTCGTATTCCAAACCCAAACATCTATTTGTAGAGTTGTTCTTTTGTTCATGTTTTATTTCTCATTCGTTTGTGATTTTTCTTTGCTTATTTTTATTCAAAATGGATTTTTAAGATTTTTATTTCGTTTCTTGTTCTGAATATTGTGTTATTACTTATAAGATTTGCATGAATATTTAACATGTATTAGTCAGTCTTTTTGAGATCTATTTTCCTATTTAGAAAATTTTAAAAATAGGGAAAAGTGTTGTAAAAATTTTTAAAACTGATTTGAAAATGTAAGTTTGTAAAAAAGGGCAGTCAAACTATAAATATTTTAGGATATGTATAAAGATAGTCGAATAACTTATTGGTCTGTTAAAATTAGTATGTAATCACATTGATTGGGATATTTGAAAATTAAAATAATTTACTCTCTATACAAAGAATATGATGAAGCAGTTTATCGAAACTTTTCAGTCGAATCATGCAATTAAAATTTCGAACCATTAATAAAAGGAAATGAAAAAAAATTTGCCATCGAAAGGAAATACAAATATGAGAATAAAATTAATTTTATAATATAATTAATAGAGAAATATGTAAGGAAAAAGTTTTGCATCAGAAGTTTAACTTATCTCTAAACAAGATCAAAAGTATCAAAATTTCTTGATTATAAGTAGAAGAAGTAATCCTTTTCATTCAGATAGAAATTCAAATCGTTATCCTAAAAGAAGTCTGGAATCATTAACTGTAAATAAAAATCCAAAACTTTTTTTGATTCTAAGATGAGTTATTCCGTTACCCAAACATTTACTTATGTACGATACAAATGATGAATTTAAATATATTCAGTGATTAAAATTGAAACTCATGAAAGTGAAGGAATTTTAAATGAGCTATGATTGTTTCTTAATTCAGATTTTATATTGATTTTGATATGCAAAATGTAGTTAAATTTACACACATTGAGAAAAAATATAAAAAACAAAATAAATTCTTCATATAGACATTATAAATGAAGTAAAAAAATCAAGTACATTTGCTATGCATCAATTTCCTTCAGTTGTAAAATCAAAAGATTATAAGTAATGAAAAAGCCTAGAGAAGTTAAAACAATACTTCTAGTAAAAGTAAATAAACGACAAGCACTAAAAGTGAGATTTTCTTTAGAAACAACAAATCCTGTCAACAAATCTGATAGTTGTTTGTTCCCTTCCATAAAAGTTAAGCGAAATGAGAATTCTTTTACTTTATTTCTTAAGATCTGGTCCTTTTCTTGGATACTTGATGCAAAAATGACAATTAAGTAGAATAATGTCACGCTCGAAATAGATGTAACCCAGCTTACGTGAACTAAAATTGGATGACTAAAAGCATGTGAAAAAAGAACAAAGGAAGATATTTGGAATAACTGAATAAGATGAGAAGCACTTAGACAAAATGCGAATGTTGACAGATGTTCTTCTGAAAACCTAACTAAAGTGTGTACGGAATCGTATTCTTCCATAAAAAGTCTTACTTGTAACTCATTTAGGGGCTTCGATTGTAACTGATTCACAACTGCTTGCAGCATGCTATTAAATGTTATGGACCAATAAATATAATACAGTGACAAAAGTGATAACACCATGAAAAACATCAGTTTGAAGCAAATAATATATATCGGTAAGCATATTCTCTTATGAAGAGAGCATACATTAAATTTCGTTTGTACTGTTAAAACTTCAAGCCAGTTCTCAAGGGCTTCATTATTTTCCGAAAATATTTTCAGCATCACGATAATAAAAATGAAATATATTATAAAATGAGCCATGCAGATTATCTTGACGAGAATTCGTGTTTTACTTAAGGATGGATACTTCTGATGAATGATAAGAAACTTCTTGTGCAACTTCCTTAAATGCGTTCTCTTCATGTACAATATAAGCCAACTTACATAGATAAAAGCTCTACAAGCACATACTAAAATTTTCAATTTGATGCACTGGAGGTGTTTGCAGTGAAAAAATCCATTCCATATTGAATAAATGTATAAATAGATATGAAATGAAACCAGAGTGCTATTAAAATATTCAGCATTTGGCGTATTTTGTTTTGCTTTGTATTCTGCAAGTCAGGAAATCCACATATGTACAAAGTCGTAAACAACACATCACTGGTTTTCACGACTATAGGTGATGTTTTTTTCATGATTGATACTTTAATGTACAAAATACCGTAGTAGAAATGTTTAAGTAAAAATAATATCTTTCCTTCTATTTTTTAGTTATCAGATTTTTGCTTAAGAACAAAATCTTTTCACGCATGCAACATTCTCAATATGATCAAATATAAATTTTAATATCTATTTTCACTGAAAAAATAAATGATAAAAATCAATTTTTTATTTTAAAGCACGTCATAAAAGTGTTATTGATTAACATTAAACTTAATGTATTTTGCTTTGGTATTACAGATACCAATATCTTAATGCAGTCTTATGAAAGACATCTTCAATGTTTCATTAAGAAACTTATTTAATAATTGTTTCTGAAACCAGTATGCTGTGTTAGCATATAATCAATAAAAGATTAAGTATCCTGAAAGAATAATGCCTTCAATTACTTTAACAGATAATGTTTTTCGTAATAAACCGATTTACTTTCCTTTATTAAGAAATTTATGTAATCTAAATCAATAATGGTTTTTTTATTACAAACATGTACATAAAGTAGTAAACGTGAATTCTTTAGAAATGAATGTCAAAATGATTGAAATATATTAACAAAATTATAAAACACTGAAACTCTTTATTTAGTTTGTTTATAGAATTTATAGAAGATCCACCGGCGACCCATTTGTTTCGAAAATCTATCATCACATGTAAAAATTGATTTTTTTAACTTTATTATTGATTTTCATTCTTTACATTTTTGCTATTCACTTTTCTAGACATCTTCAATCGATAATGAATAAACATCATACATTCATCCATCTTTTAGCGTAGTGCTGGAAATATCTCTTTGAAGTATAAATGACACATAATGGGTTTTCAGATATTCGAGAGTCAGCATGCGGTCAAGCCAAAGAACAACACCTCTAAAAATGTTCTGCAATGAAGTGCCAAGATTTATTATAAGTTTTGAAATTAATATTGTGCTTCCAAAAGAAACTTTATAGCAAGTTAGTTTACTCAGAATTATGAGTCCTTCCACTTATTCATTATTTATAAAATCCTCATTTTATTTTAATAGGAATCCAATCAAATTAAGGAACTTGAAAAAGACGGTATGTGAAATTTTTCAGTTTTAAGATTATGATTCTTTTTTACTTTTCGCTATACAATATATATATATATATATATATATATATATATAAGTTCTATGGCACGGCAGCCCGTGTGGGCCAAGACCTACAGTGCCCATAACTGTTTTCATGACCAAAGGTCCTGGTGTGAGAAGTATATGTCCCAGTTAGGTGGTCAGTCTAACGTGAACCCCCGGTGTTAGGTTCCCCAGCATACTTGGTACTCAATTTATCGGTCCACTGAAGGGATTAAAGGCTGAGTCGACCTTGCCCAACCCGAGGATCGAACCTCGGACCTGTGCCTTGAGAGCGTTTATATATATATATATATATATATATATATATATATATATATATATATATATATATATATATATATATATATATATATATATATATATCAATTATTCTAAATTTTCTTTGATTTCATTCTAATTATTTATTTAGATTCTGATTAATTTCACACATAAAATCTCAAAGAATGGCATTTCCAAGATGTGAAAATTGTATAAGTGCTCTAATCAAATGCTGCACTCTCATTAGCAGTTAGCGTCAAGTCGGATTACTCTCCAAGCAGACACTCCAGTCATATCATTTGTAGTTTAAATTCTTGTTTTCTATATGGATATAATTCAGATGAAAGAATGAGTCCCTGTTTCTGAGGCTGACTCTCCGTATTACTAGAAATCCATATATATATATATTGTTACAAATTTATAAATAATGATTATATTTGTCTTAAAATATCTCAGACAGATCGGAAATTCTCACATTTTGGGCAAAAATTGCGGTATTTAGACGTGTTGTACTTTTAAAAGCGGATTTCCTAATAATTTGGCGACTTGGCGACAGTTGGCGAGATTCTTGGCGACTTGGCGACGGTTGGCGAGATTTTTGGCGACTTGGCGAGAAATCGATACTTCTGGAAACATCCATCACCTAAGCTCTAGGACCAATACTTTTCGAGATAGCCTAGAAGCTTCCAGAACCTTGGCGAAATTGGTAGATTTCTCCGCCAAGTCAGGTATAAATACCGCAGCCCGACATGGAAGAGTTAGTTTTGTGAAGACAGTCAGTTAGTGAAGACGATTAGTTGTGACTGCTAGTTGTTCTCTGTCTGAGGTATTTGAGACCTGTGATTAGAAGCTGTTTCTTATTATATCTGACGAATTGTAGCTGTATTATTGTGATTGTTACAGCGGGAATTTCGTTTATCTAGTGAGAGTTTTTACGAATAAAAGTCTTGTGTTCATTAAGTGGTTGCTTTATTCAACTCTCAATCGACACGAACCCGTGAAGCTCGGTACAACTGGTGTCAGAAGTCGGGGTTGAAGAGTTGATGCAGCGTGTCACAAGAAAAATGGATATGGATTTAATGAAAAGTCTTCTCGAAAAATTAGCGGAGCAGATAGCTGAGATGAAAGCTGGACAAGAAGAGATGAAAGCTAGACAAGAAGAGATGAAAGCTGGACAAGAAGAGATTAAAACCGAGATGATGAAAGAGATAAAATCTGGACAGGAGGAGATGAAAGCTGGACAAGAAGAGATGAAAGCTAGACAAGAAGAGATGAAAGCTGGACAAGAAGAGATTAAAACCGAGATGATGAAAGAGATAAAATCTGGACAGGAAGAGATGAAAGCTGGACAGGAGGAGCTTAAAAAGGAACTTAAGAAGGACATTGTAAGTGTTAAAGAAGAATTCTCCAACATCATTCAGGAGAAGATGAATGCAATGGAAGATAAGGTAACTTCAGTAGAAACTAAAGTTCTGGAGATAGAAGAAAACGTGGAAGAAGCATTAGACAATATCAATAAGGAGATTGAAAGCTTGAAGAAACAAATGTCAAACAGACATGAGGAACCCAACGTGGCATTTGTGCCTTCCCTAGCCAATATTAAACTCTCAACATTTGATGGGAAATCATCCTGGCAAGTATACAAGACCCAGTTTATGATGGTAGCGGAAGCTAATGGATGGAATCCCCGAGCCCAAGCTTTTCACCTGGCGGCTTCTTTAAGAGGAGACGCGGCTGACATCCTCGAGACGCTTCCGGAGGAGCAGAGGCACGATTTCCAAGCCCTATCGAGTGCGCTTGAGCTGCGGTTTGGAGATAAGTGCACTAAAGAATATAGCAGACTACAGTTAAAGTCCCGCTATCAAAAAGCGGGCGAAAGTCTGCAAGAATTGGCTGCCGATATTCAGCGACTTTCCCATCTAGCATTTTCGGACTGCCCAGCTGAGATACGTCAAGATTTGGCCCTCCATTACTTCATCGATAGTGTGCGGGATCCGGAGATACAGAAAACACTTAGACTTGCCGATGTCAAAGATATCGGATCTGCCCTAGTCTACGCACATAAGATAGAGGCTGCCCAGCAGGCCACGCGTAAAGACCAGCACTCAATCAGAGCCGTTTCTGCTATTGATACGAACTATGATCTAAGAAAGCAAATTGAAGATCTGCGGCGAAAATTGCGTACCTTAGAATTGAGTAAAGGTGGCAGAAACACGAAAATTCAGTGTTGGACTTGCGGTGGAGTCGGACACGTCCGTAGATACTGTCCGAAAACAAAAGATCATGGAATTTCTAAAATGGAAATACGTCAACGCAAAGAAACTGTTCATGGAAATGCTGATGCACTGTTAAGGAAACCGTGTAATGAAAGCTGCCAATATTGTTCTAGAGTAGAGAAGAACTATCAGTTAGTAAATCCTTCGGTACGCCAAGTTACTGTTTCACCTCCATCGAAACCAGACCCATGGAGTGATAAAGAACTTAGAGAAGCCCAAAAAGAAGACCCAGATATAAATCCAATTTTAGAATTAAAAGAATCTTCCAGTATGAAACCAAGTTGGCAGGATATCTCCACCTACAGTCCTGCTACTAAACAATATTGGGCTCTTTGGGACTCACTCCATATAAGAAATGGTGTCTTATACAGGAAATGGGAGTCCGATGATGGACGTAATTTCAAATGGCAGCTTGTTCTTCCAAAATCAAGAATTTCAGATGTTTTGAAAGAATTGCATAGTAGCTCAACTGGAGGCCACTTTGGAGTAATGAAAACTCTACAGAAAGTTCGAGAACGCTTTTATTGGAGCAAAACTAGACAAGATGTAGAGAAATGGTGCCAATCTTGTGATGACTGTGCGGCACGTAAGGGACCAAAGAAACGTAGCCGAGGAAGGTTGCAGCGGTACAACGTAGGAGCACCTTTTGAGCGAATAGCATTAGACATTTTGGGTCCTTTACCACGATCTTCAAATGGCAACAAATACATACTAGTTGTCATGGACTACTTTACTAAGTGGCCTGAAGCGTTTGCAATCCCCGATCAAGAGGCGACTACAGTAGCCGAGGTTCTAGTGCAACAATGGGTTTCCAGATTCGGCACACCCTTACAAATCCATTCTGATCAAGGGACAAATTTCACCTCTGTTGTGTTTAAAGGAATGTGTCAAATTCTCGGAATAGACAAGACGCAGACCACGCCACTACACCCACAATCGGACGGCATGGTAGAGAGGTTTAACAGAACCATCTTGAATAACCTCTCACTTATGGTTTCCAGAAATCAGCAAGATTGGGATTTGAAGCTACCGCTGTTTCTGCTTGCATATCGCAGTGCTGTCCATGAGACTACCGGATATACTCCTTCACAGATGCTCTTTGGTCGCGAACTTCGTCTCCCTTGTGATCTTCAGTTTGGTCGTCCACCGGATACATCTTCATCGCCAGAGGAATACCTTCGAGACCTTCAGGCACGTCTTGAAGATGTCCATAACTTCGCTCGAGACCGAATCAACCTGACGACCGAAAGAATGAAGACAAGGTATGACACAAGAGCGACAGGACATGAATTTCAAGAAGGTGACAAAGTTTGGTTGTGGAACCCGATTCGACGTAAAGGACTTTCTCCAAAGTTGCAAGCCAACTGGGAAGGTCCCTACACAGTCCTAAAAAGACTGAACGACGTCGTGGTTCGTATAAGAAAATCATCTTCTTCAAAACCAAAGGTAGTACATTATGATAGATTAGCTCCTTATCGTAATGTAAAGTAAAAATTAGTAGACCATGGTCTCTTTGTAAATAGTACAGATAATTTTAATCTTTTCTATTTTCTTGTATTTTTAGTTGCTTGTGTATGTAATGTGCTCTATATCCTCTTGAAATGTAAATTCTCTTATATTAAATTTGGCCTCCTATCAGGGGATTGTACTGCCCGGGACGTGCAGTCCTTGAGAGGGGGCAATGTTACAAATTTATAAATAATGATTATATTTGTCTTAAAATATCTCAGACAGATCGGAAATTCTCACATTTTGGGCAAAAATTGCGGTATTTAGACGTGTTGTACTTTTAAAAGCGGATTTCCTAATAATTTGGCGACAGTTGGCGAGATTCTTGGCAACTTGGCGACTGTTGGCGAGATTTTTGGCGACTTGGCGAGAAATCGATACTTCTGGAAACATCCATCACCTAAGCTCTAGGACCAATACTTTTCGAGATAGCCTAGAAGCTTCCAGAACCTTGGCGAAATTGGTAGATTTCTCCGCCAAGTCAGGTATAAATACCGCAGCCCGACATGGAAGAGTTAGTTTTGTGAAGACAGGCAGTTAGTGAAGACGATTAGTTGTGACTGCTAGTTGTTCTCTGTCTGAGGTATTTGAGACCTGTGATTAGAAGCTGTTTCTTATTATATCTGACGAATTGTAGCTGTATTATTGTGATTGTTACAGCGGGAATTTCGTTTATCTAGTGAGATTTTTACGAATAAAAGTCTTGTGTTCATTAAGTGGTTGCTTTATTCAACTCTCAATCGACACGAACCCGTGAAGCTCGGTACAATATATATATATATATATATATATATATATATATATATATATATATATATATATATATATATATATATATATATATCCATTCATACATATATAATGAAATAATATATAATATATAATGAAATGAAATAGTTTCAAACAATATTTGTTCAGCAAGTTTTTTTCCTTGTTGCAGTCTTTGTTTTTGATAAATAAAGTGAAAATTATATTTTGGATGATTCAAGCCAAATAAGAAAATATTTTTACCAACTTTCCACGTTTTAAATTATCAGAAAGTACATGTTTCTCAACATTAGAAATTATTAAATTTGTTTGAAGTAATAACTTTTTTATATACATTTTTTTGAGATTAAAGAATAAATTTACTTTTTTAAAAGTTATGCAGAAATGATTATGATCAATAACTATAACTGCAAACTGTTATTTTTTTTATTTGGGAAAACAAATATATCTCCCTGTGCCCCAAGGAATACCACACAGGGCCCGAAGGTACAACAAATGTACTACAAAACTAATCCAAATAATACATGAGATGAAAAAAATAATAATAAAAAAGGCAGAGAGAAAAAAGATATATAGAAACGAAGTAGATAACAGCATGGATAAATTTTACACAAACATTCAAAATTCTCTTTCTTAACTAAGTCCACCTAAGTCCTAATTCTTTCTAACCTAAAATTCTCTTCTTAACTAATCGGGGGCCACCTGTTATTTAAGTCTTTACAAAGCTCGTTCCTTACTTCTGAAACAGATGGGCATTCAAGAAGAATGTGAGAAGGGTTGTCACTCCCAGAGTTGCACTTGCACACCTCACTGTTTTTTAATGTGGAAACGGTGTAGTTACCTACACCGTTTCTAATGTTATCTAATTCATTTTTATATCTCTTTTTTTTTCTCTCTGCCTTCTTTTATTATTATTTTTTTTCATCTCATGTATTATTTGGATTTGTTTTGTAGTACATTTGTTGTACCTTCGGGCCCTGTGTGATATTTCTTGGTGCACAGGGAGATATTTTTGTTTTCCCAAATAAAATAAAAATAAAATAGTTTGCAGTTTTAATTATTGATCATAATCATTTCTGCATAAGTTTTAAAAAGTAAATTTATTCTTCAATCTCAAAAAATGTATATAAAAAAGTTTATTACTTCAAACAAATTTAATAACTTCTAATTTTGAGAAACATGTACTTTCTGATAGTTTAAAACGTGGAAAGCTGGTAAAAAATATTTTCTTATTTGGCTTGAATCATCCAAAATATAATTTTCACTTTATAAAGCGGATTTATTTGGTAATATTCTCTTAGAGTATTTAATATATGATAATGTTTCTGCTTGGTACACTTGTTTTGAAGAGAAAAACTTATGTTCTTTATTTTGTGAAGAATGACTGAAAAATCATTTGCAGGGTTGTAACAACAGAGTTAGAAATAATTTTCAGACAAGATTGGAAGTAAGGATAAAACTATTTGCTATTTCTTACAGTTTGAGAAATCTCTAGGATGACCAAGTAATAATTATTTAATCTAACTTATCAAAAGTAGAAATAATTAATTTGAACTCTACATAGTTTAGATACATTCCCGCTAGGTGCATAAATCAGTTAAGGGAGCAATTAAAACCTTGTTTTGTATCATTCTCTTCCAAACTGACGGAATCGGAAAGCATTTCTTTATTAACAGAGCTTAATTCGTCAAACAATAAATCTACGTATATATCGAACAATTATGGACACTATGGATTTCACACATAACATTATGTATAATATCATATAATTTACTGTAATTGGAATCT
Source organism: Latrodectus hesperus (assembly GCA_037975125.1). Classification (NCBI taxonomy): domain Eukaryota; kingdom Metazoa; phylum Arthropoda; class Arachnida; order Araneae; family Theridiidae; genus Latrodectus; species Latrodectus hesperus. Next base: position 90,125,186 of record CM075851.1, read on the forward strand.
TAAGCTCCAGTAGCTCAGTAGTTTTACGCCACCTCCCGTAAGATCAGCAAAGTGAAGCATCATTTGTCGTGGACATTGATTGGAAGAGGTGACCATGTACACTCCCTCACTAGGTTTCTGAAGCTCCGTGGGTGGAAAGTGTCCACGTTAGTCCTTCCTCTGTTGTGGCGTGGATGTGAAAAGGAGGGTGCGAGCTCAAGTGTGACCTCGTCACCAAGCCGGCGTTTCATAATCAAAAAATTGTAAATATCAAAAAACAATGCGTAAATATAAAATCCGAGTTTTAATGTCGCCAAATCCATCGCGTTACGGATACTAGGATTAAGCCGAACTTTGAATAAGCAAAATTATGCATGGATCCATATTCATTCATGAAAAGGCTCACACTGAAAGGTTCTAGCAAAATCTAGTTCACAGTTGCTAGCAATGTGCTCTGCGGAACACAACAAAAATAAATGTAAGAGATAAAAGTAATACCAAGAAAAAGAACATTGATGCAAATTACACATAAAACTATGCACATTCTGTTACTGAAAAATTTTAAAATTTGCTTACGTCAAAAAAATTGAAGCAGTTCTCAAAAACGTTAACATCGTCCAAAATAAATTTTAACAGCAGGAAAAATAATTAAAAAATAAACCATACAAGATGAATCGATAACGATTCAATGCTCATTCAAAAACTAGTTCTTTAGACAGGTTCTCCAGAAATTTCTTATACAATTTTCATTCCTTTTCATATGGAATAAAATGTAATTGAAGACGAAATTTTGGCTTGCACATCAATTGTATGAAAATATAATATTTTAATGCAATTGATATATTTGCAATAAAAAATACCAATTTTGAAATGAATCGTAGTATATATCGATTTGAATAAATAAATAACTTCAAATTTTAAATATTGATTTTATTCTGAAAATCATTTAAATCATTAAAATGAAAATCATTTAAGCAATACGTTAATGTTTTAAATTGTACAAGATTTCTTTTGTACAGAAAAACCTATCGGGTAAATTCTATCCATTTCAATTTCATTTATAAATGAAAACAGTATGACTTCTCTATTACATTTTATTGAATCATGTTAAGCGAATCAGATTTTGAGAAAGATTCTTTTGTAAGAAAATTTAAAGACATTATGTGATAAATCAAATATATTTACACAATTTATATACATTTTTCGATATTTATACTACATTAAAAGTAAATTTTATTCCTCTATGATACAAATATATTATACCTTACATTTATTAACATTAACTATTTAAGTTAATCCAAGTTATTTTAAAGGATAACACTTCTGTTGAGAAATAATTTCCTTTACTTTCGAGAACGCATAAATATTTCTTTAACATAATAAAAATTTCAATAAGATTAAAAGTTATTCAAGAAATTTATTTCTGTCTTACAATTTAATATAAAATGAACTAAATAAAGCACTTTTCTGCACTTTGAAGGTGTATAAGGACAGACTGGAAATTTCGATTGAATATTTTTTAAAGTGAAGTTTTGAAATTTTCGTATACTTTGCTCTAATAAAATTATGTAAAATACAATTGAAGATATTAATAAGCATATTAAATATCTTAAAACAAGAACATTTATTTTTCTACAAATGTAGGATGAATTTTAGTTAACAATGGATATTGAGACTACCTTCACATTTAAAATGTTCTCATAGAAAACAGTGCTGAGCTCCACTGAACTCCCTACGCATTTGTCTTTATTTCGCCAATGGAATGAAAACAAGTGGCTTTATAAAAAGTAAAATTGTTCTTTCTCTCATCGGAATCCCCGCTTCGTCTATCAGCTTTTCAACAGAACAAAAATTCGTTGATTTCTATAAGTACATTTTATATATTTCAATATTAACTCTAAACTTGTTAAGCACTTCTGTCCTTAATTCAGATGCAATTAAAATCTAAAGTTGAATCTAAGTCAAAATATGTTTCTGCGATATCGTTTACAGCATCTTGAATATGTTTACACGTTGATTTTATAACCTCATAAGACTCCTTGATTCTTCCATACATCTCCCTAATTTCTAAACAGACAAGAAAAATTTTGTCGAAACTGTCTTGAAGTATTTCTGTTGATCCACGTGTTTGGTCAATTATCTGATGAATCATGTTCACGAGGCTTTCGATTTCACTTACCTCCAGTTGAATTTCATTCACTAAATAATCAGTTTTGTTGGCGATAATTTGAATTATGTCAAGTAATCTCTGGGTTTCCAGTAATAATACTTTGTCTATGCTGTAAATTTCTTCAAATTCATCATACATCTCTTCTACTTCCATGTTCATCATCTGAATTTCATTGTTATATTCTTTGATATCTTCATAGATTCCTTTGCTTTTACAAGTGATGTTTTTAATTTCAACTTTCACATCATCAATTACTGATGCTCTCTTGTTTTCAACACCAGTTCCCTTAACTCCACGTGTAGAAAAGCGGTCTTCGTTTGCATCATTCACTGAAATACCCATGCCTTTGGAATTATTGCAAGCTGAAACACAAGATCTATTATAAATAAGCATTTTATTTTCCAATGCTCGCGTTTTCGATTCTTGTTAGCAGTACTTTTCACGTATCTTGCCGATTTCAGTTAAGCTAAAACTTCCGCTGATTGAATTATGACGATATTGGATTCGACAAAAGCGTCTAAAAGAGAAAAGCAATTAAAAAAATGCTAAAATACAAAGTAAATTAAATGACAATGAAAATGAAATAATAACAAAAGGAAATTTTAACTTCTGATATTTTCAATTGAACATTAATTCTTTATTCTGGTCTAAAAACAAAAAATTTTCAAACTAAAAATATTTTTACAATAGGTGTATTTTACCGTTTCAATAAAAAATTGAATCCCATTACCTTATTGAAACTACCATAAAATTGTATCTATTTTAATCGTAAAATTACATCAATAACATCGTGAAATTAAAATAGTATGCTTATTTACTGTAGTTTGATGTTTGAAAGTTCCATAATAGAGATATTTGAAATACGGAAATTCGCAAAAATTAGTTCAATTGAATTTTCAAATAGTATTTTTAACTCCATTTAAAAAAAGATTTGAAATAATCCATTCATTTTTCATTTCACTGAAATTCGTATTAGTTGATATATTTACTGTAGCTGAATAAAAATTTATTTCATCAATACATCTTACGCGAGACATTTACTTTTGAAGTTCGGATTTTTGTTTTGAACTATAGTCAACAATTTATTAGCTAAGGGGAAGGAAAATGGCTTACCTCTTATCATCGGAAAATTTAGTTTTCTAAACCGTGTAATTTAAAGATAGAAAAGGATTTTTCTGCCTTAAATTTAAGATTTTGTTTTACATTTTATAAAACTATAGATAAATTATAATATAAATCAAATTATAAGTCTTACTTATTCAATATGTATACTAAGTTTTATGTACCATAAATAACTTTCACAGGAAATATACAATTTAATTATAGCTGCTTATGCTTTATTTATAAAATCAAACCTTCAAATCAATGCATTATAAATTTTGGGGGATGTAGCCCGAAACTTTTTATAAACCCTAATTTAGTTTGAAGGCTTGTCCTTCAAACGACATTGATTAGCTAGTCGTTCTAGTCACATTTTACTTAGAGGTCTAAATCGGCCGCAATTACTTTAATACTTAAATGACACTTACTCTTAAATTCTGATAGATGCCAACCTAAATTCATATATATATTTAAATACTCTATAATCTATGCAATGATAAACTATCCAATGCGTCAGCTTTACTAGAAAGAATTTCGATTTTTCCAGTTTTCCTTAAATTGCCAAAAAATTCTGAAATTCTTATTTTTAAAACATTCTAAATTTTGAATATAACTAAAAGGAATACTTAATACCTTGAACATTTAATTTATAAGTCAAATAACTGTGTATAAGAATATATAAATAAAAAATTAACTATATGTATAATTAAGTAGATTTCTTTTTAACATTCAATACCAATGCATTGAACATTTTTTATTTCTAACATATGTTGAAAGATTTTATGAAATTAATTTTTTTAACAAATGGATAACGAATATAGTACTGATAAACCATTCCGGGGTAAAACTTTTATGTTTAAAGATATTACTGGATTTTTAATTTATATACGAAAGTTAATCTCGCATTTTTCTTGACTGAAGTGAATAAGATGTGGAAGGTTATTCGAATATTTCAATAATATGCTTCATTGTAGTTAATTTCTCAGAGATTTGACATAAAAGCACTGTCCGAGTAATTTTTCTTTCGCAATTGCTGTAATTAAGTAAAATTACGAAAATACAGTGAAAGTTATGAAAAGCTTTCCATAATAAGTATAAATGTTTAGCTTTTAGGATAGGTTTTTGAAGATGTATTTTACTTTTGAATTCCTACTTCACTATAAAAATATTCATTCCTTATCCGCAAATATTGGAATTTTTTAAATTTCAGTTTAAAAAATATTTATTAAAAATATTCTATACAAGTTTATATTTTGTAATTTTCCTCAATTTTATTTTTGATATTGATTCTTCAGCTTTTACAGAAATTTATTCCACTATTTAATATTTTCAAAATATAGAAACATTTTAAAAATATCATTGTAAAATATATTTTTTTAAATGTTCATATTTAAAGAAATATGTACTATATTATTTTTTATTTTAATCTTTTAAAAGGTTTAAACTTTTATTCACTATAAACAATGTATTAGCTTATTATTAAAGTACTCCACAGTTTTAATAATAAATTTACCATATATGCAACCACTTAAGCAACTTTTCAAAAATATTATGAAATTTCCTAATACAGAAAAATAAGTTGTAAATTTAATTCTTTAAATTTAACTATTTTTGCCCGCTACAATTTAGTCTCACTACAGTGATTGAGCTTTCTACTATAAAGATAACGCTTTTTAGTCTATAAGTAAAAAAATTCATCATAGAAAGAATTTATTCCTCAATATGTGTACAATGCAAGACGAATGTTGAGATCCAATGTCTTGAATTCAAAACGTAAAACATTATATATATAGATAGATAAAGTAAGTAAGATTAGTTATGCTTGACAAAACATAATTAAATTAAACATTTTAACACGTTAAAAGCAATTTTAATGCATTAATAAAGCATTAAGTTATCATAACTAAGAATTATTCTTAATTTGATGTAGTCTTTAAGAAATACTAAAGTTACATGACATATATATCTTCCATATTATACTACACTATATAGTCTACTTTTTAGGAAATTCTGGAGTGAATTAATATCTTTGTTAGAATAGTAAAAAAAATAAAATCCAAAATATCAAGAATTTCTTAAATGGGGATCAATGTTCATGCATATTTTTTATTAAGTTTCACTACAGAAATACAAAAATAAATCAATGAATATGCGTAATATAAGAAGGAACTTACGTTTACAGCAGCTCAGCATAATTTGATTAGGTTAAAACAATTTCTAACAGAATGTAGCTAATAGTTACGGTTAGGTCAGATCATCCCAATCCGTTTCCGGCTGCCTATTTCTAACGACCGAAGGTGTTTAACACATACAATTATGATCAGGAGATGAGATTGACATTGAAACTAATACCTTCCTTTATAGACTACCACATAACATAATGCTATGCTTATATAAACATCACATTAAAGCTTCATAAAAAATCATTAATATTTTCGATATGAATCCAAGAAATCCCCAGAGAAAAATTTATAGATACTATCATCAGATGTTTACGATAGTTAAATTGACTTCTTTCTCATAGAATTTGAGTCTACTATTACTTTTGTACTACTTTTTTGGAAACTGTACTTTACATAAAGCGCATCAGTAATTACCCAACAAACTTGGCAACTGCTAATTGCCCACAAAGATGTTGATGAGAATAATATTACTGTTAACATTTTGAAATCGTTACGTATTGAAATAATAAGGGGTTTACTCAGACATACTCAGAAACTCATTTGTGCAGTTACAAGGAAATATTACGACAATAAATAACCTATTCACGATGAAAGATTTTTTGATGGAAAGAAAAACTCTACAAGATAAGGCTAGAATTCAACAGACAACATTTTGCTTCAAGTTAAAAATCCTAATATAAAATCTATACATCTCAACGAAGCATCGTAAATAAAGGCAGAATCAGAAAAGTAGCATCGTAATTAAAGGCTTTAAAAGCAAAGTTTTGTTATTATAAACATAAAAAAATCCAATATATTCGAAAGAAGCATAATTGTAGATGTTTATAAATTTGAACATTCAGTCACAGAAATTTCTCGGAAGTTAAATACATCCTGGTACACTTCATAAAACGAAATTTATGATTAGTTTATTAATTTCATTTATTTGATTAATAAAAGAAGTAGTAATTCTTGTATAAATGTATTTTCTGTAAAGATTAGGACACAGAAAAATCATAATGATCTAGAAAATTTACACTTGGTAGCCTTTGTTCCAAAAATACACGTCGATAAATTAAAGATAATCCAGAAGCACAGGGAACTCGAACGCGAAAGGTAAAATGTCACCAGTAGAAATAATACACATTTGGTCAAGCATTATATACAAATTACAGGAAGAGCCGAGCGTACGTCAGTGACAAGAGCGTCAGAAAGGGGTATATAAGGACCTACGGCAAAGAAAGAAACGTGTTCACAACCCGTCGGTACGGCACTTAATGCCACGGCCACATAGGTGTGACACAGAGGACGTATGTGGATTCCATAATGGAAATGTCAATAGATGTAACAGTATAGGTTGCTCCTGAGTGACAACGCCGAATGATAACCGGTATTTGACAAAAACCGCCAAAAATAATAGACGGAACACAGCAACGGACTTGTCGCTTTAGCTATCATTAGTCACGGTTAAGACTGTTTCAAGTCAAACCCTGGTCACGCTAGGTACCAAAAGTCTGATGTTTGGGTCCTAGCTCTATGTTTGGGACAGTGTGATCTATATGCTCGCAAGACTGTCAGATGTATTCCGCTCACGGCAACTCATTGTCATCCGTAGTTAGCCTGAAGTAGAGAACATAAGCAATGTAACAACGTCGCTCGCAATGGGCTTCTGTTGTTATCCAACGAGTCGAAATTTAGCTTGCAGTCTGACTCATGCCGGAAGTTCATATAGCGAACGCCTAGTACCTATAATATCATTTAGACAATATCATTGCACGCCAACATTACGGTGATGCAAGAGTCCTCGTTTAAGGAAGCATTATACTGGGCTCCCGGACAGATTTGCATGTTCAAATCGGAACCATGATGGGTCAAATTTATTGGGACATCATTCTAATACAGCATATACATTTGTTTGGGGATGCCGTGGGAGTTGTTCAGATAATTTTAAAGGACCCCAACTGTATGTTGCCAAGAATTATTTTGCATTATATTAGGATCTGATACACTACCATGAGTTGCAACACACTTTTTCAACATTATAACTAAGTAATTAAAGTTCCCTGTATCACAATGTGATGACACTCAATCTAATGACCCCTACAGTAGGTTATGTTCCTCTAATGAATAATCAAGATTTGACCTCGATAGTCTTATTTCACTAATGAATCGCATTAGTCGAATACAACAATCGTAGTTTCTCAAACAGAATCGAGGTTCACGATTGAAAATGATACGGTTCCATTCCTTGGCCTTTGAAGTTCGTTACTCCCTACCCTACTTTAAACAAAAGTAATAATGTTGAGGCAATGTTCGTAACGAACGTCAAGAGAACAAAGCACCTTTCATTAATCAAACAGAAATTTAACCGAATATCTTTCCTTTTGGTTGATCTAGATTGCCAAGAGCTGATGTCGCATATATGCTTCCACACACCCATGGTAAACGAAGTCTTGCAGCTTGATCGGAACGGCCAAGTTAGGCAAGATACATACATTAGAGGGATAAGTCCACTCCAATTGTCTTAATATAAGAACTCAGTGTTTGTTTCGAAGCTGCACAGTTGTACAAATTGCCTTCAAATGCATCTTAATATCAACGTTAAGACTTAATTTCTCAGTTAGCAAAAAAGAAAAGAAGCACAGCCATAATGAAAATAAGTCTCAAAAACACTTCTATATAGAAACGCCATTTAACTTTCACACCTTCTGATGGCGCGAATATTTGCATATTTCATTACAGTAATACTTGCATAATTTCATGCGATATATCTACCTAAATATCATGGCAATCACACCACTCTTTCTTGGTGAGATTCTTTTTCAGTATATTTGAGGTTAGAATGGTTAAAAACTATAATATCTTTCATAAATATAATACGATATTTTTAACCAACTTCTAAGTATTGAAATCATCAATCGACTTGTATGCGTTGAAGTTATAGGTTAAGTCAGTAAATAACCTTACTTTCTTGCATATGGGGTAATTCTAGTTGGTTTTCATAGCTTTTGTTTTTTAACAAAATGGCATACTTATTATTATCATAATCAATTCCATGTATCAATCATCAAAACTTCAGTCCATGTTTATTGCCAAATCGTAAATTTGTTTATATCTTTAAAAATTTTAAAGGTTGCAAAAAAATTCAATAGATAAAAGAGTGAAAAAAATATTGACTATTTAGGGATTTCATAAAAATGAACTGGTATTTGTTTTTGATCAGAAAGTATGTTTCAATGTAATGATTCTATATCATTCTTCTAAGCAAGAGACAAAATATAAGAATAATGAGCAATTTATCCTATCTTACATAAAAAATGAAATATTTTTATATAAATTGAAGAAATTAAAAAAAAAATATTCTAACCCATTAAAATATTTTTCAACATAACTCTTATTCATTATGTTTCACATCCTAATACAGAAATAGAATACAAATTCCATTGCTACTAATCAAATCGTGTGGGTTCATATCTTTTAAATTAAATTAAAAAAATGTCCTTGTAACATCAATGCATTTTATGGAAAGCAATGATTTATGGTAAATGACAATTGAAATATCTGTTAACTTTGATATATTATAAATGATTTAGACAAAAATATTAACACAAACTTACAATTTTCTAATAAATGATTACTATCATATATTAGTTATATAATATTTATTTTAATGTATATCTAGATAATATTTTTCTTTAAATATCAAAATAATTTTTAAAAAAGTTAAATTAGAAAATTAACTAAGTAAATCATTGTAATCCATAGATTTTTTATTTACACGATATTTTCATGGAATCAACAATTAACATTCAACACAAATTTTCCTATCATATTTAACAATTCTGGGAATAAATGAAATTACAAAACATTTAAACTAATACAGTCAGTGTTCATGCAAACATGAATACTTTTTACAAACACATTAAAAAATAGTTTTTTTTAATAAAATCTCACATTTTGTTTGCATAATATTTTATATTGCTAGAGCATTTGCTCTTATTGAATACCGAAAAGAGAACCTATCAATTTATTTTCACAAAAACCACAATTTCATTTAAAAGTAAATGGATATCTATATAGTGACTCTTGAAATTATTTTCATCATTTATTTTTTCATAGCAATCCCAAAGAAAGAGTAATAGATAAAATTATTTCTTAAAATTGAAACTGCATTCTTCACAAGCTTGATACTAATTTAAAATCCTCATAATGATGAAGTAAACATGCACATTTTCAAGCTCAATCTTTTTTGAAGTTGCTAATTCATATGTGTATTCGGGAAGTACAAATTTCAAATTATGACCTCACTGTCAAATGAATCGAACTATGAATGACTACATAGATGCTTATTGCAGCTGTTGACAATGATGATCAAATCTCAGGCTTGTTGAGTTGTGCTAATTATGCTCACTTTTCTCACAAAGTAACATTCGGCAACACCTCCAGCATAAAATGGACTCCGAATCTCAAAAATATATAAATAAATAATAAAAAAACACCCACATCAAAGGTGAAAATCTAACTAAGAATTGTTGAACGTTAGACCTAACCAAAGAATTGTTCATTCCAGTAGTCAACTGGTGATATTTATCACTAATATGTAAAATTGGCCAAACATTGACATTAAGATGATCATTTGTTGTCCATTATCAAAATTATTACATTCAAAATCATCAATTCCAGACTAAAGAATATCATCAATTGAATAATTTCTAAGTTATCTATGGATATAAAATCTCAGATTTCCAGAACATTTTGAATATAATTATAAAAATTTAAAAAGTATATTATTGACTAACAAAATTTTTGGAATAACTCGAATTTTACTTCTAAAAGTTACAAAAGATGGGAATCCATAACCATAGTATGCAGAAATACTACCCATGAGAATATATTTTATTAAATTTAATACAAATATTTAGTGCTTACTATTTTGTAAAATTTCATCAATTTCAATCCTTAAATTTACAATAAAATACATTTAAATAAATTACTTCAAAATGTTATTAAGTTTTTGCATTTTAAATTATTCCTGTTACAAAAACTCCAGAAAATAAAGTATTACATAATTTAATCATTTGTTACTTTTTTCTTCAGATTGTAAGAAAATGCCTAATGTGTTCCAATATAATAAAACTTTATCTACATCATGCTTGTCTAAAGTGCGACCCAAACGCAAATTATGAAAATATTTAAATTTACACATTTTTATTAAAAAAATAAATGTTGCAATATTTTTCATACATAATCGATTTGCTGACACTTATTTTGAAATAAACTTATCTATGAAAAATTTATCAGCTATCATAACCGATGGAGCACCTGACATGGTTGGTAAAAATAGGGGGCTCGTTAAAATCGTTAATAATGAAGCCGTCGCTGCCGGCAATACTATCCTGATGGCATATTATTGTATTGTACATCAGGGCAATATGTGTGGAAAAATTTTAAAAATGGAAAGTGTGTTAAGCGTTATTATAAAAACCATTACCTTTATTAGAGCAAAAGGACTTAATCATAGACAATTTCAAGAGTTTCTCAAGGTAATGGGCGCTGAATTTGCAGATGTTATTTATTATACAGAAGTAAGATGGCTAAGTAAGGGGAAAATGCTCAAAAGATTTTACGATTTAAGAAATTAAATAAAAATATTTATGGAATCAAAAGGCAAACCTGTGACTGAATTTGAAGACGAAGATTGGGTTTCATATTTAGCTTTTTTAGTAGACTTAACAGAGCATTTGAATGATTTATATTTGAGACTTCAAGGAAAAAATCAATTTATTAATAATATGTTCCAAACAATAACAGCGTTTGAAAGAAAGTTGAAATTTTGGCACAATCAAATAAAAGTGAAAGATTTGACGCATTTCAGTACTATGGCTGCACATAAACCTGTGAGTTGCACAAAATATGCTGCATTAGTTTTTGATTTAATTCAAGAGTTTGAAAGTAGATTTCAAGATTTTCGAAAAAAATGAAGAGCATTTCAACATATTTTCTATTCTATTTTCTCTAGAAATAAATTACCTTCAAATCTTCAAATGGAATGCATTGAACTGCAAAGTGACATTCAACTGAAAGAAAATTTGGAAATGTTTCTTCACTGGAGTTTTATAAAGATAACCTACCCCGCGATAAATATCCTAATTTTCACAATCTCATGCTTTATTAATGTCTTCAGCTTTTGGTAGTACCAATATTTGTGAACAATTATTTTCAAGAATGAAGCACACAAAAAACAAAAATGGGACAAAGATTACCGACAAACATCTTGAAAATGCATTAAGAATAGCAACCTCGTCTATTGAACCCGATCTCGATTCGCTTGTTCGACAAAAGCAAATTCATCCATCTCATTAATTTGATTATTTTTTCCATCTTTATGAAATCCAAACTAAATGAAACTTTTTCAAATTTAAAATAAATATGTACCTATACATATCAAATTCAAAATAAAAAAAATTATAATAAAAAGAAGTTAATTTATTTTAATAAAACTACATAAAGTTAATTTTTATTTCAATTTTTTGAAAAAATATTGTATGTACGGCCCAGCAATTTTTTTTTTTTTTTTGCCATGCGGCCAACGAACGGTCATAGTTTAGACACCCATGATCTACATCAGCATAATAACCATTTATATAACTTTATCTCCAATATTTAGAATTTTTATAATTGTATCAATAAAATATTGTATATAATTTGAGTAGCTACAAGGTATTTTTAATATGATTAAAAATATTTGAATGTAAATCATACACATGTGCTAATTTAAAGTTATATATATATAATTCATGTATTTAATAAAATTAAATAGATTTAAATTGTACTTTTTCAAAATTAGTAATAATTTTAATGTATTCAGTCAAATTCCACTGCAGAGAAGCTTTGAATTAAATTTAAACAATGATATTTATCGTCTGAAAATTTCATTCTAATCAGTATGCAAACGTCTCACGGAATGTATGGTTAAGTAACTAAGATGAAATTATTCTTTCTGAATATTTCCTCATTTGCATACATTAGTGGATATCCTCATTAGCATCAGTTAAGAGAATATGAACTGTTTACATATGAAGTAATATGGCCTGTTAAGTTCAGAGTGAATAACTTCGATGTGGCAGTTTAATAATGTGTGATTAGAATGAATAGTTGAAAACACAATCCTTTTATTGATACCGTTTCACTTATTTGTTGCTGTATGATCAATTTTTGTATATATGAATTAGTACATTCAAGACCTAGAATTAAGAGAGGGTTCTAAACCACAATAAATAAGTAGGCACAAATTGGTTCCCAAAACTTTTCAACTATTCTAGGTTATTTGAAGCCTACCTGCAATTAAAAATATGAAAAATTCTAATTTATATTCAGGATTCAAAAGTCAATTTCATGAATGCAATTATGTTCGTTAAATATAGGTTCAATCTGGTACATTTTTTCACTGACTTAATCTGCCATACTTATTTCATTATTCCTTGTATCTTGTCAACTTAAATGAATGACAAATATTCCAACCTTAAAAATGTTTAATATCTCCCTGTTAGAAATTAATCATAAAGAATGTACAAACACTTATGCACAATATTAAAATGTACTGCAAACACTTATTAAATGTAAAGAAATTATGCTAATTTTCATAAATGCTAAGGTACAATATAGCTATAAAAATTTTAATAATGCACAACATATAATAATTACAGAAAAATAAAATACATTACTTATACCAAAATCTTTTAACAAAAATTATAACATTTATTTTAATAATTTTTGTCTATGTTTATGCAAGGAAAAAATTAAGTAAATAAAATATAGCTCTCCATCTTTTAAAACTGTTCAAAAAATATACATTTATGTAAATTTTTCAAGTAGAATATGGTTTTAAGGACCTTCTTCCTCCTAGACTTTTCCTAGTTTTGCCAAATGACGTTTTACTTCGAGTTTTTTCAGCAGACACAGAAGATAATGACAAAATAGTTGAACTGCTTTCAATTTCTTTATCATCAAAAGAAATTTCCTCAAAAATTTTCTCTGCCAATGCTTTGTCAATATCCTCTCCCACAAAATCATTTGTAATAAGTGTATTAGATTTAATATTAGGAGATTTTAACTTTTCTGATTTGAAGTTCTTAGTTTCGGGAAATGAAGTTTTATCACATTGGAAAACTTCAGCAAACATTTTTTTTGCAACTTGGATTGCAGATTCAGATATAACCACTTTTCTGCCTGCTGCAGTTTGAAATGTTTCTAATTCAACTTCTGTATCATTGGCTCTACAGCTAAAAAAATCTTCACACAGAAAAGAAACATTTTCTTTATCTTTATTTTGATAATGTACAAATTCTGATTGATTTACTGAAGCATCAGGTGCAACAGTAAATTTATTTTCCTCCTTTTCTGTTGAAATTTCTGTAAGTTCACAATTAGAACTTTTATTTGAAGTATAACCTACAATTTGTTGATCCTTGTTTTGGCAATATTGCACATTTTGAGAAATATTATTTTCCCACATGTTATCTTTTTCTTTTAGGTTGCATTCTTTTACTAAATTATTTACATAAAGTTTCACATTTCCATTAGATAATGAAACATTGGCAGTTTGAGTTTGCAATGCAAAAGATGAATCTGATACATCTAATCTACTATTTTGTTTTGAATTAAATTCCTTATCAGAAATAACTCCTTTAAAAAGCAAAAGATCTAAATAATTAGAGACACTATATTTGGAAATTTTTCGAAAAAATTTCCACTCAGAGTAATGACATTTACAAGATATTTTTTCACAAAAACAGTGACCTATTTTCTGCATTTTCTTCATGTAGGTTAAGTCTTTACTTTCATTAATCATTAATTTTCTTTTCATTCTGATACTAGAAAAATTATTAAATAATTTCTGACTAGAATTATTTACATTTATTCTACACCTTTCAGTATTTTCACAGCCAATTATATTGTTCTTTAAAAATCTTTGAGTACTTCCTGAATTTGTAGAATTAGGATTAATTTCCCTTTTCTCATATAAAGGTATTTGCAAACCATTATTATTATTATTTGTACAAAGAAATATACATGAATATTTCTCATTTATCATCATAAAATGACATACAAATGAATCATAAAAGGATGCACCAATAATACTCCTTCCATTTCTTGCCAGCAGAAATTCAAATAAAGTGTAAAAAATAGTCCACTGTACTTCATTATCACATTTGATATAAATATTATTATTCTGAACCTGATATTTAACATCTTTGTGAATATTCTTAATAAAGATTAAGAAAAAATTATGTTTCATAACATAAGTCTCATGAACAACAAACTTGAGAGCCAACAAATTATTGCTTACGACATTATTCAGAAATACTACTTTGATGGTTTTATTTTTCTTCGAATGACAAACTTGTTTGTCTAATATAGTACATGAAGAAATTTTCAAATTCTTTGAATGCTAGAATGAAAAATAAAAAAATTTAAATATGAGTAAAATTAATACTAAAAATGTAAATGTCACAACATTTGCAAAATATTTTAATTTAAAAAAAGTAATATTAAATTATGATAATATATTTTTCAAATATAGAAAAGTAATATTTCTATATTTGAAAAATATATTATCATTATTTAAAGAATTACAAATATTTCATAACTCTTTAATATTTCACAGCTATAATATCAAAGATATAAACACAAGTTTGTATATATTCAAATAGTTAATGATTCATTAAATTAAGAATAATCACTAAAGCTACAAACTGTTTAACAACACATATTTTCAAAATAAGTTTAGCATTAAATAAAATATCAATATCATTGATTTTATTTCATGTAAATACATTTAATAATTTAAATTTTTCAATATTTATGATTATTTATACAGTGTTAGATTTGGTTTGTTTGTTGGTCAACTCATTTTTTACACAGGATTAATTAGACAGAGACCTACAATTTTAAAGTAGATTCTTAGCCATTACAAGCATCCATGCCCAAGGTGAGATTTGAACACAATCATTCGGCTAATCATTCGGCTGCCAGACCAGCTTACACAGTGTTAAACACATTATGTTTATAATCTAAAAGAGAATACTTTTAGATAACAATATTCCCTTTCTTTACTTTGATCCAGTATTATGAATTCTAATTATGCATTTATCGCAATTCAACAGTATTTTATTTTTCACTTCAATCATTATTTTAAATATTAATCAATCATTCTCAATTCATGCAGAAAGGCATAATAGCTATTTATTAGTATATCATTTAATTTTTCTCACAAACTATGTAAAAGAATATTTCAACAGAGACAAGTTTTGCATTAGGATAACTGAGTAGTTTCTGTTTTATCTTTTGTTGCAAGGTAAAAAACATTTCCTGATAAAATGGACTTCACTTTGGCTTATTGTTTTCCGATTACTTTTTGCTTATCAAAACTAATTTGATTGAAACTCGCAAATAAAAAGGTTTCAAACTACTACAAGCATCCATACTCAAGAAGGAGAGTCAAACACGTGAATAAACTATTGACATAAAAACTAAGAGTATTAATCACTTAGTATACTATTTGACCTAATCAAAGATTGGCAATTTTTTTCTGTCTTCATAACATTTGGTAATAAATTTATCAATCGTTAAGCATCAATGTTTACAAAATCAAAATAAAATCTATATCCTTCCCAAAAAAATTTTCAAATGTGTAAATTGTTTAGTGAACATTGATGAATTATCTA
Organism: Latrodectus hesperus; assembly: GCA_037975125.1. Classification (NCBI taxonomy): domain Eukaryota; kingdom Metazoa; phylum Arthropoda; class Arachnida; order Araneae; family Theridiidae; genus Latrodectus; species Latrodectus hesperus. The sequence continues at coordinate 90,141,325 of CM075851.1, forward strand.
TGAAAAAGTTAGTGTTCTGTATATTAAAAAAAAAGCTTTATTATTAATTTTTAAAAATTTTAGTAAAATGATTATTATTTTATAATTATTATCAAGGTTTGAAATCAAACTGAACCAAAAAATAAATATCAATTTGTTTCTATTTGATATACCTGCATTTTCTTATTGTAACCAGCTTATTTAACTTAATGTTGACTATATATTTAGCATCATTACATGCATGTAGCTTTCTCATTTTGTTTTGATGTTCACTAGTACTATTCTGTTTCAATTTTGCATGAAGCTACAAGTAAAAAGCAGATTTAATTCAGTTAAATAAGCAACTATATGTGATTTTTTAAGAAAAATATGAGTAAATGATTTTTTTGCATTTTAGCATATGATCATCTACATGAGCATCATGCTTGTAAAAACCAGGGCTGGGCAGATTAAGGAGACCATGATCAACCAGTCAACCACCAAGACATTTTGGGGTGATCAACAATAATTTTTGACACCTATTTAAGCCTCATCATTAAAAACGATGACGAGACACATAAAATATTAACAGTAACTTGTGTTTCTGAAAAGTCTGCCCACATTTGGTATAGACTATTTAAATAGATAAACCAAATGATCAACAGAAAGTATCCCATGTGCTGGCTCCTATGAAAGAAAAGAATTGTGATATACATGTAATAACAGGCGTCTGTCTTATTACTCATGAGATGTAAAAAGGCTAGTGGCAATCGGTGATAATTCATGAAGTGTAAATATAATGATCAAATGGAAATAAATATTCAAGTAAAGAATTGACTTGACTCTTTATTTCTACTTTTTTCACATAATCCTCATAGGTGACTGAAAGATCAATTTTGGATTGCCTATCCAGATGGAATAACGCATAAAATATGTTAAAATCTTTATTGGAAAGTAAAAATTTTAGCGCATCTTTAGTAGAAAGTAATTTAAATTATTGTTTCAGACTGTGAATGTATAAAACTAAAATTAATTGTTGATATCTAACAGCCCCTAAGAGAAGCAACTTTGAAACTGCAAAGTGAAGAATTAACTTTAGAGGGTATTTTTGGAATTTGGACTCATTGTAAGATAAAGTCACAAAATTTAAAAAATTTCTTTTCAGATATTGTAAATAATCAGTTATCTAACAAGGAAGCATTGTTAATAAAAAGTAATAGTTTATATAGGAGCAATATATTGAACTTAATTATGAAATTTTGCTTTTTACATCACAAAAGGTACAGGCTTAGCAAGCATTTAAAGAATACTTGAAACAAATTACAATTTTTAGAAAATACATTTCAATAGTATGTATATAAGGAAATACAATCTTCTGAAAACAATGAAAAAGAATACAATTTAGAGATAAAAAGTAAAAAGAGTAAAATCCTTTTTTATAGAATTGCATTTTTTGCTTGAGAGAATCATATTTTTAGTACAAATAGTATACATAAAATTATTCATTTAAAACTTAATCGAAAACCAAAAATAATTATTTTAGATGGAATGAAAACTGGAACTGAACTGATATATTTATTGGTTGAACAAGAAAATGCTTTTTTACTGATGATGTTATTTTAAATAGAAGTAGAGGTACATTAATTTTACTTGCTTAGTTATAAAAGTAGCAGAAGACACTGAGATCTCATTATTAAGTGCAAAGGGAAGAAATAAAAATAATATTTAGGGGAAAAAAAGAAAAAATTTCAATTTTTCATCTGCACTCACAATGAATTATCTTACATTTGAAATGATTTCCAGTTTCAGTAACTTAGTTCCTTCATTAATGTTCATAACTTACTAAATTAATTTACTTACTTAGTTCCTTCTTCAATTCTTAAGAAATTAATTTTAGGATTCAAATAGCAAATAAATTAATTTATCAATACTTATTTAAGAATAAACTCCTTACTGGAGAAATTAAAATGAAGATTCATGAAATGATTATCAGTTTAGTAATATATAATAGTAAAATTTGAACTTCAAAAAATAAAAGAATGAAACTTTTAATCTTTGAAAGAAAACTTTTGAGAATTTTTGTACTGATAAAATTAAATGATTTGCAATTGATAATCAGAAACAATAATGAACTTAACTATCTAATTGAGTTAGAAAATTTTCTCCAATCTATTAAAGCTTGCTGTACAGTATAATTTTGTAATATTTAAGCAGATGAAAAAAATTTTGAGAAGAGTTATAAACTGGAAGCTTTTAAACTGAAGATCTATAGGGAGACTCAAAAAAAAGTGGTTAGATGATACAACTAAGATCTAACCACCAAGAAATGTAAGGCCTAGAACAAGAAAGTTTGGAGCGATACTGTTCAGCAAGCCAAGACTACCCATAATACTATCAAAGGAGTTGTACATATAGATAATGAGATAATTAAGTATACAATAGTACTGATATTATATTATTGCTTGCTTCAAAATGACAAAATTAATTTAACAGTAATTAAAATGAGATAGTAAAACACAAAATAAATACTTTAAAATCAACTAAGAAACAACTGTTTAATTATTTTTGCAGTTAAAAAAGAAAATTTGTCCCATTTCTTATTAATAGGAGAATGGGGCAAATTAGTAAGGGAAAAAACCTTATTAAACATAATTCAAATAAGTAAATAAAAAAAGTCAAATAATTTTATCGGTGCAATTTAACTGCAATGATCTAAATCCATGAAATGTATAAATTTTCAATTACATTTTTAATTAAATTTATTCTATACTCTCTACGGAAATATTTTATTTCTAAGTATTGCTTAATTAACTAAGAAATAAATGAATTCAAAAAGCTAGGATATGGTTTGTCAAACTGCTTGATGAGAGGTTGGCATTCTGGCATTTAATTCAACAATTCATGAAATAGTGATTTTACAATTATTGATTTGCAAAAGAGGGTTAATTCGAATAGAAACTACTATTCAAAGTTGGATTCCAAACGACTACAAACATTAAGCTCAGAGCACTAACCATTCAGCTGCCAATTCAATTAATAATTCATGGGAGCAACTGTAGCTAGAAATGTAAATGCTTGCAATAGTTCGGAATTCATTTAGCAGGAATTGTTAAATAAGCTTCCATATGCAAAAAAATCCAAAATTGTACACAGACATTGTATAGAGAAGAGAGTGCTAACTCAAATGTTAATCCTATTATTTGATTAAAGTTTAAAAATATGAGATTTTTCATGGTGGAATTTCATTTGTTAACTTTTCAATAGTGTCTATATTTATCCACATTGTTTATGTATACATTAATATTCAAAACATATGTCAATAAGTTAGTAAATGTGATATAATTTAGCACAAAATATTAAGAGTAAACTTATTATTAGGTGCTAAATTATTAAATTATACTTAGGAAATAAATTGCCAAATATTTGTAGTTTCTGAGCTGCCATACCATATTTTAATTCCAACTTAGAGATATCAACTAAATATTTTATCAATTTTTTTTAAACCTTGCATGTTTATTGGCTGTTAACTTACATTTCCAGAAAATATGAAATCAGTTTCAGCTAAACTGTATTCAACAAAAGCAAAATGAAATTGAATTGCACTTAAGATAGAAATGAAATGTGGTTGATAATAAACATAAGATTTTTCATTAGACTGTTTAATGGAAATCATGTAATTTTTGCCATCAACAAGTTTTTAACATTGGGATAGCAGGTAGTAGCTGCCATTTGAATACTATCATTAAAATGTTCATTTGTAAGAGGAAAAAGAAATTGCATATAAATATGAAGCGTTGAAAATTTCCATCACTTTTAGGTAAATCTGATCCAAAATTGGGTGTATATTTTTGGGAACAATAAGCCAAAAATTTTCAGGGCAAAAAGAAAGTGATTTTAAGACAAATCTTTTAAAAATCAAAATCCACAGCCAATACAGCATTATCGCCTTAAAAAAATGTTTCATGACACAAGTAGAGAAATCTGTAATCTCTGTAAACAAAACCAAGAAAAAATATTTTATCAACAACTGAATTCTCTTCAAAATCCCCTCTCAAATCAAAAATAATTTCAACATACTGTTGACATATAGCAAGGCATTGAAGAGTCTTACTAGAAAAAGGTTTGTTTCAAACATGTAAAGTATTTGTATTTACCTTTAATGATATTGTTTTATCACAGTTCCAGCTTTTCTAAGAATAAAATTATTTGAACTTGTTCCTAAAATATCTTTACCCTAGCCTTGAAACTGCAATTTAAACATTTAATTACTCAAAGATTACTAATAGAAAAGCAAAATCCATGGGCCAAACCAGACAAATTAGTTTTAGTTCCAAAAAAATTCACTTCACCCATTCAATAGTATTCCTATATAGTCTACTATGAGATGAGGTTGACAATGATGGTTACACAATAGAAACAAGCAGTTGTTGTCAGAGTCAACACAAGGAAGGCATCAAAGTTAGATGACCGAGCATTAACAAAAGATCTATTGAAAAGTTCCTCAAAATATGATTGGCAATCATTGACTTAGAAAATAGTTATTTTTCTATAGTTTAATTCTATAATTTCAATCAACAATTATATCTCTTACTAGTAACTTCTTCAGTTGCAGAACTAGATTTGCTTTGATAGCCTTGTAATACAGCAAAGTAATAAGTTATTGGTGATAATATAAATAAAGCAGAAAAAATTATTGATTTTCATGTCATACTATAAAAAAGCACATGCATTTTAATGATATACTCACTGTTGCAGTTGCCACTAAACTTTGTAATTCTTCTGAAAAAATACAATAAAATTAATTTCTAACTCAAAATGAATGATTCTACAATAATGAATAATTGAATAAAAAATAATTAAACAAAATCTAACTAAATTTACACTTATAAAATTTAATTATATACCTTTTTGTTTTAAAATCAAAGAGTACTCTACTTGCTTCTTCGAAGGTAAATAATAAATTTTCCATTGTGGAACACTAGGTAGAAAATTTAGCACACAAGTTTCTTGCATTTTTACATTAACTTTTATAGTAAGAATACACCTAAAATATTAGCAACACAAAAGTTATAATAAGCAATAATGCATATAAACTATAATAAAATAGAAAATAAATTTCAATATCTTAACACTTTTATTCACAATAGCATGATTATTTGAAAAGGAGAAACAGCAAATTTTAATCATATATCAGAAATTTAAAGAAAATTCTTTTTCAAAAAAATCAACATGATCTTTAAATACAATTAATTCTTTAGCATGCCAATCAAACACAAGATTTTAAAAAACTCCAGCACCACTTTTAAATTTTTTAATTAAAGAAATTAATTGGTGTTAACATAAATATAGAAGTGAAATAGTCATGTGTAGAAGGGAAAATCTGGAAATATTATATTTTAATATCACATAAATTACTGCAACTGCAGAAGTATAAGACACCTTTTTTCCTTTGAAAATAGGTCTGAAAATGGGATTTGTCTTACATGTCAATACTCGGTTTTTGAATACATTCATTCCAGGATTTTTCTCTATTAGAAGTTTTGCGATTGTTTTTTCTTCTTTCCTTATAGAGTGAGGGAACATTAAAATAATGTAGAATTCAGTGAATAGCACTTACATATTATGAAGAGTAGCATTAGTAATGCTCTGGATAGTTCAAAGGACAATTCGTTCATTGTATAAGGATTCAGATAATGATTCAGAAGAAGTTTTATTATCAGGAGATAAGTATTTAGGTTTAAACAAAGATTAAAAGATGTTCTTTTCCAGATTAATTGAGTATTACTTTATATTTATAAAACTTTATAGTCATTATAATAATCAGTAATAAAGTGTTACTCTTCCAAAATGTATATAAAAAGGCGATGCATCTTACAAGCCAATGCATATGCCAGCAAATACAGTAACCAGTATCATTGAAAATATTAATTGCCATGACAGATTTAACTTGAGAAAAAATTCAAAAACAAACTTTATATACAATCATATTCCCCAACCAGAGTTACCTCGTTAGTCAGAGGAACCTGCAGCTAATGACATGAAACTTTATTCACTAACACCAAAAATGTAAGTTATCTGCTGATATTCGACCCCAAATTAACCTGCCAATTTTGGAAAATTAAACAAAAGTTTTCTTACAAATATATATGGTGGGCATTGTGAGTGTAGTTTCATTCACATTGTCAGATAATTACTGAAGTTTTTCGGTTTCATATATGACAAATTTGGCTGCCTAATTACAAGTAAATTCTAGAATAATTATTACTATATTAATTATTATTATAATTATTCTTATTATTAGAATAATTATAGTATTTATAAAAATATGAAAATAAATTTATCTAGTTTATAAAAATGAACTGAGCAAGATGCATACCACTAATCTCAGAATGTTTTGCAAATCGTAAAAAACACAAGTTTTCAAATTAGAACATAAAATGCTGTATTTCTACAATTAGCCTCTATAATTTTCATTTTAAAAATATCTAGCCTGATATTTTGAAATTAAGTCTTAAATCATACATGTTATTGATAAATACTGACAGCAAAACTTTATTTTCATTTATTTCGAGTTATTCTCTATTTAAATTTATTTCAACTAAATGTACACTTTAGTTACTGCCCCTTATTTATTATTCAATAATGTAATAAATTTATTAATTTAAATTTATATATAAAATCTAGTATTATAATAATGAAAAATTATTTTGTTTCCACAAATTCCTTATAACATATCTTACAAAATGATTAGCAAACATATTGAAGTACAATTTTGATTTTACGAGCTAAAAAATTTTAATAATACAATCATTACTAAATTTATATTTTCAAAATTATCAATGTCAATTTATGTGTAATTACAAATTTTTTGCACTTATGCTTTTAACTTGGAAAAAACATACTTTAATATTTTAAAATAGCAATCCTATTTAACAAAGCACTATCATCCAAAATAATGATATATAATATGCACCATTTCAATTAAAACAACATTTCAAACTGTTTTAAATATAAATTATGCAAGATTTCAATGCTGCTTTTTTGTATCATAAATTTTAATAAATACAATTCAAAGTTAGCAAATCAAGCTTATCAGCTTTCAAAGACTATAGTTTCTGAAAAACATACATACATAGTTTCACAGAAAATCATGATATGAAAAAGAAATCTAGTTTATTTAGATTTGCTTAAAATTTAATTTTATTTTATGAAATAAGATAAAAAAAAGTTTCATACACAAATTTAAACATTAGTTAACACACATGCATTAGTTAAAAACAAATAAACTGAGGAATCAAGCATTGAAAATTTCCTTTACTTATGATGAATATGAATTTGCATTTCTAATCAATATATGCATTTATAATCGACATTATATCAGGGAGATTAAAAACAAAGACTATAAGTAAACAGTTGCTATAAGCAAAAGTAAAATTTTTCAAAAATTGAAAATAATAATAATTGTTGTTTTTTTTTTTTAAATATTATTTAGTTGAAATGTAGAATTTGACATTTGAATAATATCATTGCAATTTATTACAAATACTGTAATTAAATTTCAAATGAAGCAGCTTTTACTTTAGTTGGCAAGCAAGCAACATTATAATAAGTTTCATTTTATTCAATAAAAGTCATTCTAAATTCCATTACAAACAAAATTCTGAATTTCTTTACATAATTAATTTCATTGTCATAGAACAGTCATTTTTTCTACACAAGAGAGGCTTCAAATGCAATTACAATTTAATTATATGAATTTACTTCTATAAGCAACCAGCAATTTGAAAGGAATAAAGGTTAAAATATATAGAGGTTGAAAAAATCTTTTTTTAGAATTAAAAATATCATTTAATAATAGATTGATTATATTAGATTTGCTTAACAGAGTTAATCTTGGAACCTAAATCTTTTTTAGGAAAATTTCACAATTTTTTCCCAACAAATTTATTGAAGGAGCCATTTTTATATATGGTACAAAAAAATAAAAACAGTATTTTTTAGAGAGATACTACTTAATTTTCACAGCCCTTAACAGCAAAATGATGTCAATAGCTTACTACCAAGTATGAATTATTTGCAGATAGTTTATAGCCTCTATACTTTCACAATTATGCTCAAATGCATTCACAAATACCCCTGGTACTCCTCCCAAATTCTTATATTGTAAATAGACTTATTGTAAATATATTTGTAAACATCATCTACAGTAAAATTGAATTATGTAACCGGACAAAATGATGTATTCAAATTATTAATAGCATCTACTATGTTACTATATAATAGAAATTAAACTCTGTCAAAATAATGTACTACTAAGTACCTAAGAAATGTAATACTTTTCATGTAAACCATTCTTGCTCTGCAAGACTTAAAATTTTTTGTTTTACTCAATATATGCTTAGGGGGCGGGGCTAGCATGGATTAGGTAAGTGCACCAGCTTTGGAATGACAACTAAAGAAATGTTCGCTATGTTTAACTCCTCACTCTTATGCATCATCAATTAGGTACCCCAAAAAATTATTCCACTGAGGTAAATGGCAAATGCTAGAAACCTCGCAATAATAAATTAGATCAAGAGTGAGTGTAAAGCTTTTAGATCATTTTTCACATAAAATTTTTACCACATGAATTCAACTAGATGCAATAATCAAGTAAATATATGACTATGATTCATATACATTAGATGATTTTTTATCTCTCTCTCATTTACATTTTTTCAAGTTGTACATCAAGAAAATTTGCTTTATATATATTAGTTCATGTATAGTTAATGACACAGTAATACATCCTTTTCTTCAAATAAAAAATGTAGTCTTCCTATCTCCTAAGTAAATTAGAAATTCTGAAACTTTTTAACATCATTTAAATTGAAATAAAGATTAGTATGATTTCATACATCTTAACAAATTTGGTACATAGAAATCAAAAGTGAAAGTTTATGGTTGCTTTTCATTTAACTATTTTTGAATGTTTTTTTCCTATTATTTGGAAAGTTTTGCAAGCATTCAGATCCAGACTAATCAAATGAAATAATGCTGAAGTTTAAATTTTTTTCCACTGGTAACAATTTTTAAACAGTCAGTTTTAATGGAAATAATTAATAACACATTTTCAAATCAAATATGAACATTAACGTATTCCAATAAACACTCAAATTGTAAGGATGTTACTAAGGGCATTGATCTGTCACTGAAGTTTTACAACACTCGCCAAAGTCAGACAATTATAACATATTCCTTGCTAATTTTCTATTATAAAATACAGTAGATTTCACACTTTTTAATGATTTGAAATTAAATAATGAATTAACTTCATGAACTGAAATTTAAAGAATTATTCAAATATATAAGATGATAAAATTGATATAACTTAAATATTTAATAGAAATTACTAACAAAATTCGATACTTACATATTAGCATCATTGCAGCCAATTTTACAGTTAATATCATTATGTGTTTTATTTGAAAAATAATAATACAAGTCTTTTTTTGTTATTTTGCTTATATTTCTTTTATATTTTAGTATAACTTTCTAGAGTTAATTTGGCTTGTCATAAAACTGGCTGTGATGTGCTAATACATACTTACCCAAGATTTTAAATAAAGTAATTTAGGGGAAAATATACTTTAGGTTACCTCTTAGCGAAAATTGGTGATTTTTTTCACCAAGCATGTTTTTGTTCACGTATATAGGAACAAGATGATGCTGAAAACATGATAAACCAACCAAAATTAAACCAATGTTGCTAACAACTAAATTAATGAGAAACTGAAGGGTACCCTAAAGAATTGACCACCCAATAATTTGAAACTACATACAAGTAAAAATATCATAATATTAGAAATAATGAGAAAAGTAATCTTATTTGACTACTGATTTAATTCTGATTACTACATTCACTATTGGATTTTAAAGTAGTAATAAACTTCAAAATGTTGCTTTTGCAAACTACATGAAAATTGTATTGATAAAGTATACTTAAAATAATTACTAAAACTGCAAAGATTTAATTATAATAAGCGATCTTTAATAATATTATGTTCATTTGTTTTTTGTATTTTTAAAATATGTGTTCTAATTTTCGTTTTCCACATGCTTGGCAAAATTGCCAGAATAAAACAAACAGGTTAGTTTGTTCTTTTGGGATCTCTAAAAGTAGGCATATATTTGATAATACTTTCAGTTGCCACACTAATCTAAGAAATAAAGTGAAGAATATTTCCAACAAAATTAGAAAAATACTTAAATGTATTTTTCTAATTTTGTTGGAAAAATTGCTAAAAGTTGTTATCCCAAAAATAATATATAACAAATGATATAGCAAAAATAATATATTTTTAAGATGAAATTGTGATTAAGATTCTGAAAGGAAATCCAAGAATGGACATTAGAAAATATGGGATTTAAAAATTACGATTGTCAGTGTTACTATGTAAACATTATATAAATCAAGAATGACTATTAAAAAGGAAGGTAAAACTGAGGTCTGACCGTAATACTCAGTTTAGCCAAAAGGAAGTGTTATATATTGTAAGTGAAGTTAAATATCATAAAAGAATTGAATGTTAAGTACACAACAAATTGTTTATATTACATAAAAATATTGAAAAATTGAAATATGATTTTATTTTATAGTAATTACAGTATTGAAAATAAATTCACGAATTAAAAATTTTTATAATGGACATTCGGATATTCAAGAACGATTGCAAAAATAATGTCTGAAACAGGTATTATAAGTTTTTAGCATAAAAAGTGTTTCATTCGAAATCAATAGAGATGTTTTAAACATTATGTGATAGAAAATACAAAATTACATCAAACCTAAAAATCAGAAAGAAATCGGTCTCAATGATTGGACATTTTTTCAAAACCTTCAGTTACCATTACTTCCAATGAATTTCGAAGTTTCGGAATCAATTACACATCCCTGAAGAAATTCAGAAAATTGAAAATATCGCCAAAACAATTTAATCAAACTTGAAGTACTTGTTTGCCTATCATTAAATTTTGTGGATAGTTTGAAGAAAATAAAAATATCTAAAAATTACTCCGTTCACTACAAAAAACTTTGTATGGTTGGTTTAAAAAAATTAATTAATTGTGAAACCATCAAAAAATTTACTTGTGTTAAAAAAGTAATTCATATTCTCTAACATCACTTATTTTGTTAACTGTTAGGTTAACTGATACAAGTTAGTACATTGTTTATTGTGGTGTTTGCTGTTCACTGGAGTTATATTAAAAAGGCTTGTAAAGTAATTTTAGGACTGAAAACTTGTAAATTTGTGTCTCAATTCAAGTTTTTGAACATATATCTTTATACATACAGAAAAGTTTTGTTTTATATCATTTGATATTACAGCTATGGTAAGATGCGTTTTATTAGTTGTCAAATCACAAAATATAGTTAATTTAAACTATTGAGAAAAAACTACTTCAGTTTATATTTTTGATTGATAAAAGTAAAAAAACCTTATTTAAGAAATATGTTACCATTTATAATTTAGTTTATTTCTTAAGTAATAAATTTAAGTTAACACTTCGCGACTTGATCTGCTCCATAATTCGGAGTGAATCATGATTGTTTTTCCCCCTCATCCAGTTTCATATTTTTTTCATCTAAAGCATAATTATCAATGAAATATTATCAATTTATATGATTATGGATCCATTTTCAGTTTTCTAATAAAATAATGTTCTGAATATCAATATTCCGAAATTCACCTATTACAAAGGCTTACATTAGCCCTTGAGTATTCTAATATATTATTTATAATTTTGGAATGAACAATTTATGGTGTAAATATAATATCAAATATTTGTATTATTAATTGTATCAATTAATAGTTCCTATCTTTAGAAAATATCTTAATAAAAGTATCAAACATCTTATGACTCATTAATGCTTAAAATTTTTGTAATTAATACTGTGTATAATTGTTTTAAGACATTTAGTTTAAAATGCTGTTACTTATCTTATTAAATTCTATTGAAAGTGCATGTAGCAGATAAACATATAGAATCTTCTCTCAAAGTTAGTGACTCGTTCAGAGGAATAATAGTAAAGATTGAGGAAAAAATAGCAATGAAACATGGAATTGCAAACAATATGTTGTAAAAAGTTATGAACAACCTTGGCAACTTTATGAAAATCTCGCCAAAAGTTAACTGCAGCAAAATTGCTGAAATTTTAACAAATATTTGATACATTATCTAACAATATGCTCAATTAATTTTATGAAATTAAAATATACTGATGTATTGATTTTAAACCTGAATGGTAAAATAATTAAGTTGATATGTTAAAATTTAATTAAATAATTTTATGGATAATTTATAGTAATGAATTCAAATCAGCAAATATTCATGTGAGATTCATTTCATGATGACTATTTAATGTGTTATTAATTATGTAAATAATGAACAATAAACATATCGCTCTCCTGTTTACTGTTATCACTCCCTCTACTTCCCTCACCGGTTCTATATCACAGTTGATACCGCAATTGCTAACTCCACTTCAACTCTTTGTGGAGGGCACATGTCCATAATTGAATCAATGAATGCTAAGAATTTATATATATTCTTGCTTTTTTTGCCACACATACTGTTTTAGATAAGACCAGTCTATTTTAACTTTCAATGCTGCCAATTCTATGTTTTACTGCTCCCCACATTCATTTGATTATATTAGTGTAGACACCTAAGATACACAAAGCCTTCAGTGGAGTGTCAATCGTAACTCTTCCAGCATTCTGAATTTCTCTAGAACTTGTAAGAATAAACTCTGTTCACACTCAACAAAGTATCAGCCCCTTCTATCATCTACAACTTTCATAAAGAATTTACCCGTCTCACGTTCAATTCCCCCAAACACCTATTTATCTTGCTCGCATTTAGCCCAATTAAATTTTCGTTTACCTAATTTACACTCGTCTATCTCAACAATCACTGCTTCCAACCAGTTTCGTGCTGCTGTGAATCATTTTTTCCACATATACCTCATTGCTAAAAGAACGAAAATCACACACACTCTTTGAAGAACATTTACACTCTTTCATATTAAACTCAGTCTTACTCTCACTCACCCACTTATAAACCTAAACTAAAATTTCATTTATTGTCAATCTGCTTAGTTCAAAAAATGATCCCTTTTCTCACACTCCTTTTAACATCATGCATTTCTCCTTTTATTTTAGATTTACACCTCCATTCATATCCATCATTTATATCCTTCCTTTTTAGAAGTTTCATATCATTACTACACAGCACTCATATCTATCCACAATCAAACCAGCTTTCATACAAAATTCATATGTCTCATTCCTTTCATCCAATCCATGCAAAAATCTTAAATTCACATTCTCATCATACACATAACATCATTATTTCCAAACATTCTTGCACTTATCTCAGACATAACCAATGCACCAGCCACCAAAAAAATATTTTGAAAGGAACGAAGGGTCTGAAAAAATGCAACAGACAACGTTGAACTAAAATTAAATACAGTGAGTGCAGTTACAGACATTTGGCAAGTAGGGTTTTGCTGACCAGCAACTGCAGATTATTAAGTATAGATAATCAATCACTGTATCGCCTAATGGTCTATAAAGGAACTCCAAATGACTATTGCATTGGCAGGGCAAAATGCATGTCCAGGAGACTACGTGTCAATAAAGCTAAATCTGTAACATCAACATATTTTTATAAAAACTCAAATTTCTAATTAACAAGCATTATAATTCCAAGTGTATATGATCTCAAATATTTAAATATGTGTCAAAAATATTACTTACAATAGCAAAATTAATTGAGTTATCATATTAAGTGAAATCTAACTTTTCTGATATTATAATAAATATTCTTTCTTTTTTTTAAGATTAGAAAATTAAAAATGGAAGTAATAAAAATATAATGAATCCTTTTCTAATTTTTTGGTTCATGTTCTTCACCAAATCATTATCATTTACTGTCTTGTATATAATTATTAATAATTTATTGTAAGCTGTTTATAGAAAAAATATTAGGGAGACAGAAAAATTTTTTAGTCTGTTGAAAAGAAAGCTAGGAATTTATTGCTTAATGAATCTTTTAATTTTTCATGTCAAATATTTAAACTTTATTACTAATTTATGCAATATTTAGTTACTTGTATTTTTGAACAAGTTTATTTAAAATTCATCTCTTTATATTTACAGTCACACAGTATTTTATTTGTGCAACCTGGCAAGCCAGAAACTAGAACCTATTCTGACTTTGAATCTGTGAATGAATGCATGGAGGGTAAGTTTGTATTATGTTCAGTTATTGTCCTAATAATATATTGAAGCACTGTATTTTCTTCCCAAAGAAAATATCTTAATTTTTGGTGGTGACATTAAAAAGTTTGTTTGCTAGAAATGTATCTCACAAATTTTGTAAGAGAAGACAATTTCATAATTTTGGAATTCTTTATTGAAAATTTACCTATTAGTAAATAACTCAATTATTAAAATAATATTTACCTATTAAATAATATTTTAATGTGCATATTAAATTTAAGTTTTTTTTAACTAATAATTCTAGATTTGTTTATTGCTAATAATTTTATTGTTGCATTGAACTTTTGACTGATCTCAGTGTGAAAAACTTTTTTATTTATTTGTATGTGTAATTTTAATCTTGGATAATTTTTAGGTGGATTACTCTAAATTTACTAAAGCTCTTATTAATAAAAATTAAAAAGCTTTTATTAATAATTTTTAAAAATCTTAAAGAATATATTATCTTATTGGATGAATGGATACAGTAAATTTTTTATTTCAGAATTATTTATTCAAAAATGTTGAGTACTTTGATATATTTTATTTCAAACAGGTGTATGCCACTTATTTGAAGATCATTTAAAACGACAAAATCCCAATACAGCCTCGATAACTTATGATATCAGCCAACTTTTTGATTTCATTGATAATCTGGAAGATTTGAGTTGCCTTGTGTAAGTATTTCCACTATTCTCTTATTAACATTCACTGAGCAATATTTAGGTATTTATTATTGATTTTAAAAAAAAAAATTTGACAAAATTTTCTATGAAATGTTACAAATATTAAAATATTAATAAGAATACATATTTTATAATGAAAAAGGCTAAACAAAAATAGGCTTTTATATTCCAATTTAAATATTTCTTGTATAAAAATTTTCATTCATTATTTATAACTAGCATAAAACCAGATAATTTTTAAATTTATTTTTGGAGTAATATATTTTCTTAAAGGCTTGGACATCAAATTTTAAAAATATGTGAGCTTATCTATAATAAAAATGACATCATAGAACTAAAATTTAATTATTTCAAATTACATTTTAGCATTTACTTAAATAGCATAGTTCAATAAAAATCTTGTCATGCAATTTTGAGCTTTATATTTATTATAAAGGAAAGATATACCTGGAAATGCTCTAAGGTTTTTTTATGATCATATTAATTCTAATAATGAGAAAGAGAAAGATATCATATAAGAACAGTATTCCAATCATCATGAAAACTAATTATATTTAAAGACCAAAAAGAGTAAAGGCTTATCCAGACCTGCCAACTTTTACGCATCGTGCGTAAATTTTACGCAAGATCTACATGTTTTACGCTTTTACTGATAGCATGAATTATTTTACGCGTTTCGGTTCTTCTGGGCAAAGTTTAAAAAGGAAAAAAAAGTTTTATATCTTAGCACATAATGGCGATCTTTTCTCGTTAGCCCATTTTGAGAAGCGGAAATTAGCACCCCATTCAACCCATCTGTGGGAAGAGAGAAATAACTTCCCGGACTGTGTGGTCGCAGAGGCAAAGAAAATGAACATGTCAAACCCTTTTTCTATCGGGGGGGGGGAGGAGGAGGAAGCATCCAGCTTGAAAAACTATAGATAAGGAAAATAAATGGTAGAGGTATAATTTTTTTCTTTAGTCACATGGATTAAGACTGAAAAGTTTTACTGAAATACTTTTCAAAAAGTTGGCAGGTATGCTTATCATTTTAATGAAGCTATATATTCCATTAAAAACCTTTTTCCTTGAAAATTGCTTTGAATAAGTCAATAGTTTAATTTTAATTAAGACTACTTTTATTTTTCCTAATTGCTAGTACAAAATGCACTTCTTGAATTCCTTTAAATTCTAAATATTTTTTATTAAGATAGCAATGAAATTCGATTATAAGCATAAAGGGTGACACTATAACTCTATAGTAGGTGTACTAAATTTTTTTAGCAACAGCTTAAAATCAACTTAAATTTGCATATTAAAAATATTTTTTAATCACCAATATTTTTACTAAAATTGATTTTTTTAGAGAACAGTAAACTTTATATAATGAGAAAGTATGTATAATTATGTTGTAAACTTTAAACATGAAAACTAAAATTATCTGCATTACTATGTTTTTCTCAAGAAATATAGAGATTCACATAATTATAATTAATAAAACTATTTCATTATAACCTTTTTTTTTTATTCTTAAGATTGAAACTGTAAATCTAAAATATGTAATTGCTGTTATTATTTCCACAATGTTTTGAATATTAAATATGTTTCTTAAAATATAAAATGAACTGTTCAGTAACTTGTAATTTATTGATTGTCAGTATCTGATAAATCTTTAGAGATTTGACAGCAATTTTTGATGTTTTTCAAAATGAATGGGTTACTTAAAATGTAAAATAAGCTGTTTGGTGACTTGCAATTGATAGATTGTCAATATTTGCTCAATAGGAATCTTTGTTGTTATCTTGTCTAATTTAGTTAATAGCATAAATTTATGTGGATTTAAATATTTCATCAGTTTCAGGCATGTCAAAATTTAATTTAAATTGAAATATTTATATAAATCCATGATATTAGTAACTTTTTTTGTTATTATAAAGAAAAAACTGCTTAAATGAAATTTAAATATAGGGGAAAATTTTAGATTTTATTACCTGTTATTTGGCATTATCTATTAAATGTTTTTATTGTCAAATTAAGTATAAAATATTTTTTCACGTTAAAAATGAAACAATGCTACTCCTTGTAATATTTTGAGTTATGGAAGAAAGCAAATGATTTTCTTTTCTTATTATTTATTATGAATTATTTTTTTAATAATTGTAACTTTTGTGCTGATTGTTGTAACTAATTAAATTTTACAGTTTTCAGAAATCCACAATGACTTATGCTCCTTATAATAAAGATTGGATTAAGGAAAAAATATACATTCTTCTTCGACGACAGGCGACGAAAAATCAATAACTTTATGTGCTTTACTGCTGTTGCATTTGTACCTTATTTTTTTTACCTGGTCAGTATTAAATATCATTTAAATTTGGGAAACTTTGTAATGATACAGTACTTTTGTGTACAGATTAATTTTTTTTAATGATAATTAATTTAAATGGTGTTGGAATTGTCACTACTTTAAATAGCCTATACATATTTGTTATATAGTTGTGTATGGAGAAAAATGGACATTTTTGGTTATATAAATTGTTGCTTTTCTCTCTACTCATAAAATTTTCTGTTTACACAAGTTTTACATTTTTTTCTCCAAATACTTATGTTTATTTACTATGATGAAAATTTTTAATAATTAAAATAGCCTATTATAATTTCTCACAACTAATGGAAACTTTTTGCTTAGTATGGAAGCAAGGAAGTTTCTTTCTTTCTAATTGGAATTATGTATAAAATATTTACTGTCAACTTTTGTTAAATATTTAAATAAAGATTGCTATAAAAATTTGTCTCTTTTTTGTGTTCCTTATACTTAAAAATTATTAGTTTTTAATTTAATTATACTGAATATGAATATATATACACACATACACAAGTTAAATCTAACTATGCATGTTTTCTAAACTATTCTTTGTTAAGAGTTTCAATTAATCAGTGTTTATGATATTTTAATTGGCTAGTGTAAAGATTTTAAATTAAGACTCCCTTTTTTTTACTAATTGAAAAATAATCCTTTCTTCAGATATAAGTTTGTTGTTTGTTCTTAATATATTTATATAATATATGCATTTCTAATTAACATACTGTAAAACTTCTACTTGTGATTTTGTTAAAATAAATCCTTGTGATTAAAAAATGTGAATTATAAGAGATTTTATATAAATGAATGTCAAAAAATGTATTGGTAAATTTATAGATAAAAAATACTGTAAAATATATTTATTTTGGAGATACTTCATAATTTACAGTAAACGGTCCATTCTTGTTTCAAAATTTGATATTCCAATTCTGTAAAAAAAATTCAATTATTTTATTGAAATTTTTTTGATTGGTTTGGTTTGTATTAATAACTTACTAGAAAAGCTTTAAAAAGTACTTACATTTTACAATATGCTATTTATAATTTTAATGTCGTTCACTGAAGACAATGCTAGATTTTCTTTTTCCCATTTATGCTTAAGCACTCACTATTTATATGCATACATAATTTGAGGAGACTACCAAATGACAAACATGATAATAAAATTGAATATCTTAATTTTGAATTATATTAATGTAATGTGATTAAAGTTTTACACAAATAAATTTTTGACAAATACTAATAGGTATTTAGTCAATGTAACATATCTAAATTTAAAAACATTGATGAATTTGTTCATATATATATAGAGTACAAAGTAATAAAATTTATCAAAAAAAGTTAATTTTAGTGAAATTCTTTATTTAAAATTTTCAGAAAATCAGTTTTTCAATGTATTGAGAGACAATATAACATGAATTCTTTCAATCACAGTAGTTTAATTTTATAACTCTTAATATTTACACAGTAAAATAAATTTTGCTATTATAAGTCAAAATGTGTAATATTTAAACACTTTCTCAGAGAATAAAATTGTAAATTTTTCTAGCTTTCAAAAATAAACTATTCATTGTGCAAACAATTTGTAGACATAAAATGCTTTCATTTATTTCAAGTAATAAATTGATATTTATGTCACCCTGGAACGTAGATACTTTCATTGTTGATACTGTGTTTTTACAATACAGTTTGATTAATTCAGATATGCAAACAGTGAATCACCAAAAATCTGAATTCCATTAAATCACTTCCTTTTAACATTTATAAGTTTCATAGAAAACAAAGTGGATTATCGAGATACATTATCGGATGTTTTATTAAAATAAACAAGTTCATATGAATTTTTCTTTATAAGTTAAGTGTTCTGTGAAATTAATTCTGCAGGAATATTTATCATAAATATGAAAATCTTAAATATTTTAATAATTATTTTGCCACGTGCTTGAAATGTTCTTTTTAATATTAAGAAGTGTCTTTTTTGCTTTATAACATTAAGGAGTCAGATGATGTGAGCTTGAAATTTGAAGTAATATCCATCTCTTCATGTCGCTCCAAAGGAGGCACATGTGGCTTTACAGAAATTAAAGTATTTTGATACTTCTCTGGTGCAATTTCTGAAGATCAAAGTCCTTAAACACAATAAACTCTCTCTTAACTTTGAATCTCAGTTTAATGGTAATATCTACATCTGAGCTGACATCTACTCTTCAAACTTCAATATCGTGATAAGGCTATCAAATTCCACATTCTAAATGTACATATGCAATCTCTGACTAGATCACAATTGAAATACCGCTCTTCTAAATATAAGAATCATTCCTCTTTTTTCCATTATTACAACTTAACTATTTAAGTTGATCCTCCCAGACACTCCAATGTGTAAAATGTTCATTACACGCAAGTTGTGTATGTTGGGGAAAAGAAATCCCTTTAATGGGTCACTTATTGAATTAAAAATGTCAGAAAAAAATATATAACGAGTTTTTTTTCTTTGCTTGTAAAAAAATCAGATAATCAAATATTTGAAATTCAACAGACTGTTTTAACAGCAATCTTAAAAGAGTTTATTCATTTTGGTGAGTCTTTGCAAAATCAAAATACATAGCACTCTCATTTTTACTAACTCGTAGAGACCCATAAAACAATCTAATAATACTTTAGTTTAATAAGACCTGATACTTATAAAAAACTACTTTTTGTATATTTACATTAAACTTTTTTTTTAATATTTTTTGTCTAGTTTTAGATTTTTTTATGTATTTCAAATGATAAATTGTAGCCACTTAGTCAACAAACATTGAAATTAATAATTATCTTCCAAAATCTAGGAAAATATATAAACTTGTTTCCTTTTTTATTGTTACGTATTAAGTTTTCAAGCATCACTAATATAACTCTGACAAGTTTTTATTTTTAACCAAATAGCAATATTTATTTTTGGTTTCTAGAAAATGCAACAAATTAAGTTTAATTTTTTGTTTGCCATGTAATCTTTAAATTTGCTAAACAAATACTTTTTTCTATCGAGATACATTACCCGGACGTGATATGAACACGCAACCTTCTGATCTGCAGTCAGAAGGTTGCGTGTTCATATCACGTCCGGGTCACCAATTTGGCTAATTGTAGTATGCACGATCTATCGGCCTGATAAAATCTTAAACTAAAGCCAATAAACGAAAAAGATCCATCAGAAGGTTATAAACATAAACGATATTTTATTTCATTCCATATTTTGCTATCCATTTTTATTTATTTGTGTTATTTTTCATGCTTTGCTATTTTTTTCTATTTTTTTGTTTCATTGTGTTATATTATTACAAGTTACATATTCGCATTTTCTATTGATTGCTTAAAATTGTTGCTTTTTTTTAATTCATGATTTTTCATAATTGTATTGCATCATATGTACTTATTGGTAGCAGTCTTAATTTCCTTTTGATCATTGTTGTTAAGGTTGTCCCTGGGAAATTCATTTTTTTCTTGTGTTCTGATTTGTTTCTTGTATAATTTCTTGCGGCTCATTCCTATATTTCGTATCACCATGAGTGACGACGAGGTCGAAAAACAGGCTAGTGTGTCTCGTGTTTCTGTCGAACCCCCACCATTTTGGAAAGCAAATCCAACCTTATGGTTTGCACAGCTCGAGGCACAGTTCTCAATTTCTGGCATTACTGAAAATTCAACCAAATTTAACCATGTAATTTCTACGGTTGAATCTGACGTGCTCAATACTGTCTCTGACATTGTCTTGCAGCCTCCGACCAAGGATAAATACAAAAACCTTAAAGCTCGTCTTGCATTCAGAAAGTGAAGAATCCAGACTCAGCAGACTTTTGCAAGGCCTCGAACTTGGCGACCAACGCCCCTTACAATTAGAGATGTAAAATTCCCGGGAATTTTGAAGCTTGGGAATTTTGGGAAGAAACCAGGAATATTGGGAATTTTGAGGGAATAAACTCAGCCAATCATATTTCGTTTTAGAGATTTTTTTCGCATATATATGAAGCGAAGTGAAGTAAAATTAGGTATCTGTAAATAATTATTAAACAAAGTGAAATTTTATTTTTTACAATAAGCATTCATAAAAGCAGTGAAAAGCATAAAATATGAACATTAAAATTGTAAAAAATATAGTATTGAAAAATCTTGTCCCTAGGGGATATTTTTATATTTGTGTATTAATGGCGAGATATGTCGCTAAGATTGTTGGGAAGCCAATGTTTCTCACAAATATATATTTAATGAAACTATGAAAATAAACTGAAAGTTGTTATTTGACCAAAAATAATATTGTTTCACTGTAACAAATAGTGATTCTCTTCTTCATTCCTATTTTTCCATTTTCAGTTCTTTTAAGTTGTAAAAGATTTATTATTTTTTGCGATCATTCTTTATATGATAGATTTGTTTCTTATGTATTCGAAATTGCTTTATCTTTAAAAAAACTGATTTCACTTTAATTTTAATGTATTAAATGTTTTAAAAACAAATTATTTGAAAAAAGTAAGATAGTACATCATTTTTCAGTCTTTGTAATAAACTGAAAATTGATTTAAAAAATAAATAATGTCCAGCAAATTGCTTTCACTTTTGTTTGACTTCTAATTGACAAATTTTTAATTTACCAATGATAGAAAAAGATACTGTTTCATGTACTACTTCTCAACTTGAATATGTGTAAATGTTGTACAAATTTAACCAATATGTAAATGAAAGTATGTGGTTAGGCGACATGTAAGTTGTGAACAAAAAAAGCTCTTCCAGCGAGTCATTATTTAAATCATATCTTGTAGGAATTAATGTGACAAAAATCCTATGAAATAAGCAAGCGTCAAAGCATTATTACAATTTGCGTGTAATTTTGAGCTGCATTGAAACAGCAAATGTTATTCCATTCCAATTATAGATATCTTTATTTGCAAAGGAAAATTATCATCAATATATTCTAGCATTATTAGCAGTTTCTTAATAGTAACTTATAACTATTTAAATTGACAAACTCAATATTTAAATTATTAACAATTTACTAAAAAGTCACATTTGTAGCAACTTAATTTGCAAAATCTATTTAAGACACAAAAATAATGAATATATAAAAAATTTTTATCCACAAACGTAATCATAAATAATACTTTTTCTTTTATTATACTTGAAATATTTAAAAAAAATTTCTTTATATTTTCAGATTAATTAACACTTTTTTAAAGTACAATATATAATGCAGACTTTAAATAAAACCATTTTTATTTCTTTTGCAAGGATCTGATACATTAATTTATACAATTACAATATATCTACAGTTGAATTATTCATTGAGTTTTTCAAAACAATTTTTTACAACATTAAAAATGATTTCAAAACAGTAAGGTAGAATCAAAATCTTTTAAACTATTGTTCATCATTTTTAAATGATGATAAGGTAGAAAATGTGGGTGAGTTAAAAAATTATTGATAATCTGTGTCATTGAAAATATTTCCATTTTTTCAGACTTTAGTACTAGAAACGGAAATAATTTTATGATATGAAAAGAATTTATGAAAGCCAAGCAAATGAATTCTGAAAAAAAAATGTTTTTGCTTTTTTAACATTTTGCACTCACGTAATCTTGTTATAAATTCAAATTATTTTTTAATTCAATGCATCTTGCTTTTCATAAAAAGGCTGGAATGTCTTTTGAAAAGAAAATTTGGTTAAAATACTAGCTCTGAAAATATTAATGCCAGTTTGATGTAAAAAAATAGGTGTATTATTTTTCTACAATCTTGTTATAAAAACTTGAAAACTTATATATTTTAAGATTTAGTTCAGCTTGAATTTTTACACACAAGATAAAAATTTTAGGACAATTGTCAAACCTGTAATTTTGTGAATTATATATTTCCAATTCAAAAACTTGAAGTAACAATAAACAATTTGTTCAGAAAGGATTTTAAAAATTGTACAGATGCACTTAGAAATCTGCACAATAAAAAGATCCCATCTAAATATGTTTATACCTGTTACCTTGTGAAATAAAATTAGGTTATTTCTATGGTAGAAAATATTTAATATTTACAAATATAAAAATATTGTTTAATAAATACTGATTGATTTTTATGAATATAGTTGTTCAACATGACAACTGAAGTGGATATAACAAAAATTGTTATTATAAATAATGTATAAAATTTGTGCTACATATTTTACTGTAACACTAATACTATATTTAAAACAAGCAAATGACACTAAATATCTTAAATAAAAGTTTAAAAATATTAGTTTTTCAATGTTTATACTACTATTTTCACGATGCAAAACCAACTTGATGACCAATGATATAAATGTGTCGAAACTTAAGCCCTTGTAATGCGGAAAGTTATAAATCCTAGTAGCGAGGTATTATAAACAATATCCTACCTCCTTTTTGATCCTTGATCATTTTAAAATAGCTGGTAAAAGTTTCAAGAATTTTAAATGCATTGTAAATCAATGCATGTTGGTCATAGATATGCTGTCAGAAGGAAGACTTGTGAACTTCAGCTCTCTTTAAAAAATTTCAAATACATAGATGAAAAGTTTGTTTTTTTCTGGGATAAATATAAAATACAATGAAATTTAGAATTTTTAAAAACTCTTATATGAAGAAACATTTAACATATCACACATCAATATTATTATTTACAATTTCATATAAGTGTGTCATTACCAACCATCAACATATTCTTTAATAGTTAATAATTATAGTGAAAATACATAAGACATGTTTTTGAATTGAGAAACAATCTCGATTCACTAAGCCCCTGATTATGTTATGTGTGTATACATATTTAAAATTATGTAATCTGCATATATATATATATATATATATATATATATAAACATTTCTATATGACATAATCCTTTAATTAAGCAAAACTTTTAGAAGCACTTTTCAGCTCACACAAATTAATCAAAATGAAATTGGTTGAAATTATGGTGAAAATCAAAAGTTTTATCTATTATATAGTTCATTTTAAACTATAATGTAACAAACACAAAAGCTATATCATGGAATAATTTAAATACGATTATAAATACTATCCAATCAAGTTAAAATTTAACTTTTTCCAAATTAATGAAAAAATCATCAAATACCACCTAATAGATGGGAAACATATCTCAAGGTGTTGAAAAAGAGGAAATGGTAAATGCTCATAGGAGATAGGTTCTGCTAGTTAGGACAAACAGGATTTAATGGTTATAATACTGGTAAAGAAGTTTACTATTGATGTAAACTGGACGAATTCACATTCATTTATTATAAGAAACGCTCATCAAAATTTTCAGAGTAACTTCAAATGCCACTATTTAACTCTTAACTTTCAGTAAAAGCAAAATGATGATATAAATCTCCACAAATCTAAAATTATTGGAACTAACATGTATATTCAAATTTTAAAAGGTCCATAGTAATGAAAGAAATTTAATATTCTTGCCATGTATTCCAAAAAAATTACTGATTTGTCAAATTGTTAATAAACAATTAAATTAACTAATAATGAAATCCAACATGCTTAATCTAGTTTTTCTATTTAATTTCTTGCCAACATTTTGCATGATAAATAGCTTCATGTTGATAAGGAATAATATCAAGAGCATTTTCCTGCTTCTTTATTACTAGCAAATAATTAGCAATTTTAAATACAGACATTTTTTTATGTGACAGTATTAAAGTTCAGTTATTTTCCAAATCCTAAATATCAAATTTATAAACTTTAATAAATATAACAGTAAAAAATTGTGAAAACGTTTCACTAAAATTAATAAGAATGAGTATTTATTATAATCTATGAACAATCAGTTTTGTTACGAAGGTTTTTGTATTAGTATTCTATAGAAAGTACACAACACTATGTAATAAATCCTACAGCAATTATACAAACATTTATGAAGTATATCAAGGTATAAAAAACTTGCAAAAGAAAAAAGTCTTGCCTGTTAAGAATGCCAAATAAAATTATCAGTATACTTCACATCATTACTTTTGATGGCAAGAGAAAATAATTGTCTTTTTGTATACAATACGTTCAAAATCTGAATCGATAAACAGATATTTAAACATGATTTAACCACAGAAAATAAAAGCACAATAGTTAAAAATTACTTTCTGAGTGTTTCAAACTATAAATGTACATCCAGGCTATTACTTTTATTTAAATTGATCAAAAGTAACTCCAGATATCTAATGAAAAACAAAATGAATATCTATATACACTAACGATTGACGTAATAAAAAAATTTTCGCATGCAATTTTAGAATCAGTTATCAATCTAATCTACTGCGTTTAATTTAACATTTTATAAATAATTGAAGAATAATATTTTTAAGAAATATATATTGAAAGATTGAAGTTTATACATATTAGAAGAGAAATATTTTTCAAGGAATATATATACATTGAAAGACAGCATATCTAAGCGATTTCTCTGTCCAAAAATTTAAAAAATACGTATTCAAATAATAAACATTACGAATAACAATTGCAAATAACACAACTTGAATCCTCTCCAATATTTACAAATGGCTGTCATCTTTTTCAAAATGTTTTCAGAAATTTCTATTGCCATAAATAAAAGTAGAAATCACTAAAATGTATCTTTTTAAATATATTATGTAATTTTAATAGTTAAAAACTTATAAATTTTTAAGAAAATTCAAATTTTTCCCCAATTTTAAAATTTTGGGAATTTTGAAAATTCCCGGGAATTTTCAAAATTTGCATGGGAAAAAACCCGGTTTATTCCCGGAAAAAAACCGGGTTTTTTCCCATCCTTGCAACACTACTTATAGGTAGGCAAGAGCCAGGCGTCTCTCTGTGATCTTGATTCTTTCTCAGACCCCTCATTACGTCGCTGGGACTTGTCCGCTCCGGGACCTGTTTCAGAGAAACATCAGGAACACCAAAGGTATGTCGAAGCCAGGGCTAGGGCTCTTTCCCTAGCCCTGTGTCGAAGCTCTCCTCCTTCCCCGCAAGTGCCTGCTATTTATACATACCTTTCCCCCAACATCTGGCTTACAGTAATCTCCAGATCCATCTTTTAATGTCACTTTTTGACTTCTATTTCCAGCCACTCCACCGATTCTAATCAGAACGAGTGAAGAGGCAATAAATTCTTCGAAAGCAAATGGTCCATTCCGCAAGTGATTCAAGTTAAATTCGAAGAATTACAATTGTCATTAAGGACTTAATTGCCCATCACGAATCCTGTTTGCCGTTCCCACATCATATTCCAATCAGAACTAATTGACTGTTTTTGGGTACTATGTTGTTCCTGGAATTCAAACGTGGGAAATCAATCTCGTTGACAGCTGCAAAGGTGTTAACGTCCATCGAAAGTCTGGAAATAACTTGGGGGTTTCAAGCAATAATGGGGACGTTATATCCCCATTAATATCGCTCTTGGTCAAAAAGTTATGTCCAGCAGACGGAAAAAAAGGTCTTCATTTTAAGATCGTTAAATAGCATCAAGAATGAGATCCTCATTAAAAAGCTCATGGTTCAAAATTTATGACCAGTATTAGACTGGCACCCCACGGTAAAAGGGGAATTATATGACCGAAAAATAGATAATGTTAATAGATAAATTAATTTAAGATTTTTATATGCGTGATATACCTTTTATTGTATTAGATTGTTCATTTACCCTGTTTATATTATGTTTATCAAGATCGCTTTCCTGTTCTGTATATATATTTTAATATTTTAAAATTCGAATAAATAGAAAGGAAATTTTTATCACTTGATTTTAAATATACCGAGCAATGGCGCCCACCTTAAAAAAACATCAGTGTAGCGCTACCTACTGCAGTGCCAACCGGGCAGTAAAACTAAATTTCGAACGTTAAAAAATTTCACTTTTTGTTTAAACTCGAATTTTAAATATACCGAGCAATGGCGCCCACTTTAAAAAAAACATCAGTGTAGCGCTAACTACTGCAGTGCCAACCGGGCAGTAAAACTAAATTTCGAACGTTAAAAAATTTCACTTTTTGTTTAAACTCGAATTTTAAATATACCGAACAATGGCGCCCACCTTAAAAAAAACATCAGTGTAGCGCTACCTACTGCAGTGCCAACCGGGCAGTAAAGCTAAATTTCGAACATTAAAAAATTTCACTTTTTGTTTAAACTCGAATTTTAAATATACCGAGCAATGGCGCCCACCTTAAAAAAACATCAGTGTAGCGCTACCTACTGCAGTGCCAACCGGGCAGTAAAATTAAATTTCGAACGTTAACAAATTTCACATTTTGTTTAAACTGGAATTTTAATATACCGAGCAATGGCACCTACATAAAAAAATATCAGTACGCGGCACATTCTAACACTAACATGCAATACACACAACTTAAAAATTCATATACTTACTTTCTTACTACCATCACGCTCTAAATAAAAAAAAAACGTAAGTTCAAAACATTCTCATCCATAGTTAATTATCGTTAGCAACACACAAACTCCAATATTCGAATATTGAAACTCAATTATTAAATATTATTCTAAAATAGTTTCAAGGGTTACATACAAAACGCGCATGTCACGCGATCACGTTACCCAATAAACAAAAAGTAGGTCATACATACGTAATCCGAACCGTTAAACCAGTTTGACGAACTTATCGCACCACTTTATCGCCTGCTTGGCGCATTTTACCCTCCGTACCCATCTCTTCACTTTAGCGCTGAAAGCATATTGAATTTTTTGTATGTTGAATGCTGTATTTTTAATATTGTATTTAATAAAAGAGATGACCATTGATTCTCTTGTACAAGTTATATAAGTGACACAGCAAACTATCAATGTTAATAAGGTTATAGTTTTGTTCAATTGTAGCAATAATTCACATTTTTTTCAAAGCTTTGATTTTAATGTCTGTGGCTAGATTTAAAAAATGTTTTGTAGTAAACTCCTTGATGTGCAATATTTTTTAATTTTAAGTTAAATAAAACTTTTTATTTAGTTCACACAACTGTTTCACTTAAATTTTGGAATTTTATAACTAGCTTATTATATTGAACCAAAGAAGTTTTATTGCTCACAAAACATATGCATAAAATCCAAAAAGTGTATTGAATTGGACACCATTTTAAAAACTGGAAATCACAAATCAATACAGCATTTAGATTTATTCTAATAAATGCTAAATCAGCAACGCATGAAAAAAATAAATTACCACAAGTTATTCGAATTTGAAATGTGTTATGTTCTTTTTTATAGGCAAGGTATTTAAAAATTTCTATTTTCTTATATATTGAAGTATTTCTCACTGAATTAAATTTACTTAGTTTAATTCAGTGAGAAATACTTCAAAGTATTTTATGTGTTTATGAAAGAAAATAATTTTATAAATTTAATATTTATAAATTGCCCTTCTGTAATAAAAGTTGCCTTATACCTGCTTTCAGATAGATTAGTATTGAATGTTAAAATACACCAATGAAAATAAACTTTTTAAAATATTTTTAAACTAGTCAATCATTGAAAGTATTCTGTACCTCAAACATTGATTATTATATATACCAAACATACATTATGGAATTTTTTAATGAAGTATGTTAATTATTTCATGCTGCAAAATCACTATATTTTCTAATGTAATTAATGTATATATATATATATATATATATATATATATATATATATATATATATATATATATATATATATATATATATATATATACATATACATATATATAAGGACCCAGCCACGCGTTGCAGTGGCTGAGTTTTTATAATACATTGAATCAATTTTTTACTAATTCTTGGGTATAATCAAATTAATATTTTCTAAAAAATTTATAGGTTCATTCATATGAGATTAAAAGTAATAGGTAAAGTATCGAAATTTTGATATTAAGTACAAACCAACATATACTTTCTGAATTTACATTTTATTCATCTTATATTAAATTATAGTTTGTAATCAGTTACTTACTCTTATAAAATATACTATATAAATTAAAAACATCTAAAAATAAATTGTTATAAATGAGGTAGATAACATTGACATCGAACTATTATTTTTTCAATTTTAAATTATTAAAATTAAAATTATCTAAGTACTACTTTGTGTACAACATTCCTGGTTAACCTGTCTTTCGCTAACACGAAGAGATTTGATGGTTTTCCTACACGTGAGCAGGCAACATATAGCTGTCCATGTGAGAAACATGTGTTTTCCAAATCCAAACCACAAATAGACATTGTTTGGCCTTGAGATTTATTTATGGTCATCGCAAAAGCTAAACAAATCGGAAATTGGAGCCTTTTAAACGGTATTGGAGATTTTGACGCTATCAGTGGAATACATGGAAACAGGACGAAATCTCCTTTAAATTTTTCCGTCAAAATTGTTGCTTAGAGAATATTTTCGGTCATTTCTTTTATGACTAAGCGTGTACCGTTACGTAATTGAGGTGGGTTTAAATTACGTAGAAGAATAATTGGTGAACCAATATTCAATTGAAGATTATGTGGTGGCATTCCTGGCATATCCAGAGAACTCAAAAATTCAGTTGGAAAGTTTACGGCTTCGTTTTCATCAATAATTGTGTCGATTGATTTAAAAGACATCAAATCACCAGGCAACATCTGTTGTATATTGAAGTTAATTTCGTTCACTTCAACGTTTCTTGCTGCCAAAATAGCACGATTACAGAGCCAATTATCAAATTATAAAAGAAAAATAAAAAATAAAAGTCTATAAAGAAATACTTACATGTTTTCGAGGTGGTATGAAAATTAGTAGAGAAAATCAGTAATAAATAAAATTTTATTTTACTATTTATAATATTAAAAATATTCAAATTGAACACTACACAATAATAACACAATACAAAGTATAATTATAAAAATGATTCACGAAAAATTGTTACAGTATGATTACGCATCATGAAAACATATGTAAATTCTTTATTCAACCACGCGCTTGCGCTCGCACGCTAATTTACTCTGGGAGATACTATAATCTAGAAAAATAAACACGTCGCCATCTGCCGAATAC
Source organism: Latrodectus hesperus (assembly GCA_037975125.1). Taxonomy (NCBI): domain Eukaryota; kingdom Metazoa; phylum Arthropoda; class Arachnida; order Araneae; family Theridiidae; genus Latrodectus; species Latrodectus hesperus. Next base: position 90,171,648 of record CM075851.1, read on the forward strand.
CTGTGCAACTTAGATGCTAAATCACCAACTATTTGGAATTTACAGAACTAACTGATAAATAAACACTAATATCGTATAATAAATATTGAGATCAATAATTAAGAGATAAAAACTATTCTATCTTTTAAGTTGGGCTATATTATAAATGGTTACAAAATGTTATCAAAATCGGTTCAGTAGTTTCGGAGTTTATCGCGAACATACATCGTGACACACGAAATTTTTATGTATATAGAATTGCTGACCCAGCCACGCTTTGCTGTGGCTGAGTAAGTATAATACATTGAATGAATTTTTTACTAACTCTTTGGTACAATTAAATATTTTCTAAAAAATTTAAAATAGGTTCATTCTTATGAGATTAAAAATAAAACGTTTCACCAAAATTTAAAAGTAATAGGTAAAGTATCGAAATTTTGAAATTAAGCACAAATCAACATATACTTTCTGAATTTACATTTTATTCATCTTATATTAAATTATAGTTTATAATCAGTGACTTACTCTTATAAAATATACTATATAAATTAAAAACATCTGAAAATAAATTGTTATAAATGAGGTAGATAACATAGACATAGAACTATTGTTTTTTCAATTTTAAATTATTAAAACTAAAAATTTTTTCCGCGGCGTTATACTGAAATAAAAAAAATTAAAAGAATTTATCATTTGAATAAATAAATTAGATCAAAATGTACTGCTGAATAAATTAATAATTATCAAATTATAAAATAAAAATAAATAAAAGGCTATCGAGAAATACTTACATGTTTTCGAGGTGGTATGAAAATTAGTAGAGAAAATCAGTAATAAATAAAATTTTATTTTACTATTTATAATATTAAAAATATTCAAGCTGAACACTGCACAATAATAATACAATACAAAGTATAATTATAAAAATGATTCACGAAAAATTGTTACAGTATGATTATACATCATGAAAATATATGTAAATTCTATATTCAACCACGCGCTTGCGCTGGCACGCTAATTTACTCTGGGAGATACTATAATCTAGAAAAATAAACACGTCGCCATCTGCCGAATACCTGTGCAACTTAGATGCTAAACCGCCATCTATTAGGAACTTACAGAACTAACCAATAAATAAACACTAATGTCGTATAATAAATATTGAGATCAATAATTAAGAGATAAAAACTATTCTATCTCTTAAGTTGGACCATATTATAAATTAATACAAAATTTTATCAAAATCCGTTCAGTAGTTTCGGAGTTTATCGGGAACATACATCGTGACACGAAATTTATATATATATAGATATATATATATATGAATTACAACTCTTAATATTAAAGTTTACAATATATTAAAGAAAATTTATCACTTTTGCATATACCAAATTTCCAAAAAGTTCAAGTATATAAAAACACTAAAAAAAAAAAAAAAAAAAAAAAAAAAAAAAACGGAATTAAGGAAAGGGAAAAATTAATTCTTGTTTAAAATATTTTTTTGTTTATACTGAGCAGATGTATACATGGATACATTTCTGTAATTTAAAAAAATTGTCAGAAATTTTAAAATCTGTTTTGTCTTTATTTAAAGGTATCAAATATATTTGTCTTCCAGTTTAATTATATACATATAAGGGGGGGGAATTGATATAAAATTTTTGATTTATATACAAGTGAAATTTTACTTTTCATTAATAAAGGATAAAAGATATTAATCACAAAGCAGTATCTAAAGGTTATTTAAGAAGTGTGTATATATATGTATATAATTAAAATACTTAGAACTAGAATTTAATGTAATATTCACAAAATGTTTTGAATTTCCATTCTCTTTACAGCTAAATTAGAAATTTCTACAATACACAAACATAGAAAAATGTATTCGAGTGCATTATTAAATTCACCATTTATATGATTTATTTTAAATTAATTATATATATTTAAGAAAAATAAGCATTTTTTTATCAAGTAGTGTATTTTAAAAAATGTAAACATTTTAAATAATTACAAATTATACTATTTTGGTTAATCCTTGAATTATAAAATTTTTTAACTAGGTATTTTATTTGAATTTAAGTCTTGGAAATCATATAAATTAAAATAATTTCCTTTTTTGCAAATCAACTAATAATTTAAACAAATCTAATGTAATTTAAAATGAAATAAAATGCTTTTAATATATATGCTGATATTTATTGAATGATATCTTCAAAAAAATCAATTTAAAAAGTTACTTTAATATCTTGTTAAATGTTAGATTATAGACTTTTTGGATAGTTTTTAAAATACCGCATAACTTTAATGTTACCATTAAAAACCAAAATATTTGGAATTTATATTTTAGTAAACATTAATAGAAAGTATTATATTAATTGTGATAAATTTAGGATTTAATAATTTCTATAAATATATAAAAAACACAATGGAATTATTAAGTTATAAGAAAAAAACTAGTTTCTACCTATTTCATTTGGGGATATTTCCGTACATTTTAAGTTAAATCTTCTCAATAAAAATAAAGTTTGATAAATAGATATTGCATAGTTTTAAGACGAAATTCTTACAGACGTTATAATTTTTAAAAAATAACAAAAATATACCATTGAAGTTCATTAGTTTAAGAGATAATTAAAGATTTATGATAAAATTCAGTTTAGTAGTCGGTCCTTTAGCAGTGATTACAATCAATAAAAGCAACGAAATTTTAATTATAAATTATGAGTATTAAAAACGGTAAAAATAAAATATTTGAAAATTTTAACTTGATGATATTGCATCAAATGATAAAGAAATTAATCCCGGTCACCTATAAAATGCAATGAAACCTCTAACTTATTTACAAAATAATAAAATTTTCATCGAAAAACAAAATTTACTTTTTTTTATAATTTTAATTAATTAATTTTAAAAATTTTAATACGCAAAAGTAAATGGAAGAAAACGAAACTATTTTATTTATTACATTACATATATTCAGACTTGTATGCTTGATTCTTCAGATCCGCTTGTAAGTCTTCGTCGATAAAAACGAAACTAAATTCCTACGAACCGACAAAAAACGTTCACGGTTAACAGTGACATTTAACGACGTGGTAGTAGTCTAAAGGCCTGTTTACACGTTCCGAGTTTGGCAGGCAGCAAACCTGTGCACCGCGTTGCTTGTGGATGGTGTTTCATTGGTGTCTGTTTTGTGGATCTTTGGTGTCTGGTTTACCAGCCAAACACGAAACAATCACGTGATTAATGACGTCACTCAAAATATTAACCAATGAAAGTTTATTTACATTTGACTTCCATTCTTATAATTCTTGTGTAAATTTTCGATTTCGAAAAATATTATCATGCCTAAAACTCCAACAAATATTGCTTGCAATGCTCTGATTGTATTATCAGCAGCAAATATTATTGCCCAGGTATGTTTGGAAGAGAGCAAAAAAGGGAAAAATAAAAAACGTAGAGGTCCTGATAGACCGTGGATAAAACGCCGAGAAGAACTTGGAGCGAGAAACACCTTAATCGAAGAATTGCGACTGGAAGATGTCCATTCTTATAGGTAAGTTATTTTTGATAAATTATAATCTTCTATACTCTTTATAATTGTCTCATTTATAAGCAATTATTAGATAAAAATATATCTAAACTTTGTGTAGCTATATTCAATGTAAACATATAATTTGCTTGAAAGTATGTAAATTTACACAGTTAGAACTCTAGTTAAATATTTTTTTATAAACACAATGTCTATATTCCCAAAAATTATTAATGTGAAAATGTTACTTACTAATTTATTAGTTAGTTTATGCACTCAAGTATAAGTAATATTAAGTGTAATTATAAATTAAGTTGCATCCTCAATCTATAATTTCATCATTTACCTTTTCTTTTAGGAATTATCTAAGAATGGATGAAAATTCTTTTGTGTTCCTTCTATCACTCATTGAAGGGGATATCTTGAAGAGAATTTATCTTGAAGAGAAGAAAATTTCTATTTATTATTTTAAGATTTTGTATCTATTATGTTAAATGTGAATAAAAAAATTATAAGCATATAAAGTGTAACTTTTTCCTGTTAAATAATCTTTAACATTACAAAAAGTAAGCAATCATCAAATTAATTAACTCAATATAAGTTTTGATAGCAAATGTACAATTAAATTTTATTAAATCAATCACAGAATACTTTAAAATATTTTTTATTTTTCTGAAAATAATGAATACACTTCATTATGCATCTTTAACATGAAAGCACGTTGCTTTTCTTTATTTAAATCTCTGATTACTACATTCATGTAGTTTAAGAAAGAATCTACCTCATCCTGAGGTTTTTTTAAAGTTTCAGCTGCTTCATTCATCATTCTGAAGTATTTCTTTATTCTTTCTTCATTTGTTTCCGGTGCATCAGCATCAGACCCCAGTTCTTCTGAACAAGCACTTAGAGTGCTGCTATCAAACTAAAAAAGAACATACAATAATAAATGCTTCTGTGTGTTAGATTAATTTTTAAATAAATCTGATTAATTTAGTTTTTATTAGAACAATCAATCTACAAAATTTAATATGCTTACAATGTAATGAAAATAATAAATCTTCAACGAATTCTTGTTATTTGCATTACATTTATAATAAAACTTTTAATATTTTCATTACACATTAAAACATCAAATTACATACATTATTTTACTTAAAAATACCAGTTTTGTAATAAATTTCAGTATTTAATTTAAAATATTCATTTATGAAAGTTGAAAAAAATCAAATTATAGAAACCATTTTGTACACAGCAGAATTATTTATTGAAAACTGATTAAATGAAAAGGTATGTGAAAATTTAGAAATGAAATACATTTAACTGCAAAAGAAATTAAAATATTATCCATTATCAATAATGAGTTTCAAGACAATTTATACATGAGTCATTTTATTAACCTAAGACTGTTTAGTTGAATAATTATTTGAAAAATATTTCAATAATAGTTTTGAGACTTTTAAAAATATTATGTGCTGCTAAACAATATTGCAAACTATATGATTAGCAAATAAGCTACATAATTTATTTTTAAACAAACTATTAAAAAAATTACCTCATTTTCATCAGTATCTAAAGTGTCAATACTAGGTTCCGGATTTTCATCTTTTAAGAACATCATTGATGAGAAATGTACCCATCTGGATTTATAAACGCAATTTGTCCCTGAACCTGAGGCTTTGTTTTGGAATTTTTTCACCTCTCTACAAAATGAAGACCGTAAATGCTTCCATTTCTTTTTTAAACTTTCCACTAAAAAATTTTTTTTCAAATTATCTTTAAAAAATAGTTAACAAATAAATTATAAAATGTTCAATATTAACACACAATTCTAGAGAGAATTCCATACTCATATATTTAAAATAATTGTAATAAACAATTTCCATATGAAATGGTTGAGATGAAGCAACACTAAGCACTTGATTACACACGCAATCTGATAAAAATTTAATGAAAAGTATCAATTTGGAGGATAATTTTATTTATGATTTTTATATTAATAAGCTGTAAATGTTCTTATAAAATTAAATAGTGAAAAATTTTATCAAGAACTTTAAGGATCCAAATACTATAGAGTTCTAAAATTGTTAACCTTTTACAAACATAAAATTTAAATAACATTTCTAAAGCTTATTTCAACTGCACAAGCAACTTATTTAAAACAACGTTCACAGTTCTTTGAAATGAATACTTAAACAATGAATTATAGACAGAATTGTGAAATCATAAAAAATTTTTAGTACAAATACTTATGCATTTGCATTATATTAAAAATCCTAATTTAATAAATAATATTTCATTTCATAGTCTGTTTCATAGTATTTAAATGAAAACTCAAAAAATAGAAATAAATTTATTTATCATATTAAAGTTTAAGCATTTAATACATTCATAAAAGTAGTTATAAATACAACAATATATTTAATATTATTTAATTTAAAGCTTCTGCAAAGCTTTAAATGCAGTTTAAATTTAAAAAGTTTTATTCAGTTAATTTTTAATAAAAATATTCAAAAATAATTTTTAACTTTAAAAAGCAAATTGCTATAAGAAAGATTTAAAAAAAGAAAATAGTTTTTAAAAATCTAGTAAAATCTTACCAGAGAAATGTTTTTCAAAATTGCTATTGATTTCTCCACTGAGATCTTTATACAATTGAGATTTTTTATTTTTATTAAAATACTTATCATCTCTTGGGTCCCACAAGCACCTGTTACCTATTGAAAAATATATAATTTATATATATATATATATATGAAATCAAATACATAAATGTATGTAACAAAACAAAAAATAAAATTCTAAAAAAATTAACCAATTAAATTAAACTTACTTTTAAAATATTCAATAATAAATTCTTCAATTTCTACAGAAAACTTATTAGACTCCATGCTGTCCAAACGGCACAAATCAATGTAAACATACACTTGTCACTCGGTTGTGGACAAAAAAATTAAACATGCTGAATACTTCGTTTGGTGGAAAGCTCCGCCTCAATTTGACGTCATTTCGTGGATGACTGGTGGATGTTTGGTGTACAGCTGGTAGTCATCCACCGTGTCCGGTTGACGGTGACCAGGTTTGCTGCCTGACTTTCTCGTCCGAACTTCTCGGAACCCGTTGCCATCGCGAAATCGGAGTGTGTAAACACGTTCTCGGATGTCGAGCTCCGATCTCGGAGAGAAGTAAAACATGTTCTACTTTTCCATCCGAGATTTTCGTCCACAGCCAATCAGCTTTATGGAAGAGTGACGTCATCGAAGAACACGAAAATCGAATTTTTCACCCGAAGAATTTTCTTCGTCAAACAGTTGTTTCCTTTGTGGGACATTGACAAAATGAATTGGGCAAAAGAACAAATCGAAATTCTAATTGAAGAATATAAAGGGTAGACGTATTTATGGAATGTAAATTCTGTTGATTATCACAAGAATTTCAGAAGCAAAGGATACGTAGAGCTGTCTGCTGTATTAAATATATCATCAGACGAAATTTAAAAAAAAAAAAATATGAAGCCTATTCTTATGTGAACAAAAATATTTTCTTCTATTAAAAATTAATAAATAAGATTTAAATTATTGTAATTAATCTGCATTTTCTGATGAGATGACTTTAATTAACACTGTTCTACTCCTATACATTTTAAGGAATTTAAAATGATGTAAATAACTTGAATCTTAAAGCTTTTAAACAGGTTAATGAAAATAAAAATAAAAATGAATATAGTGAATCACATTATTCCAATGATTTGATAAAAAAATATTTGGCTTTAAAATAGATTTTATCAAAGCATTAACAAGAACTCTCTAGAAAAAAGTTATGATTTAAAAACCAATGAAAATCTTTTATTTGCAAATTATTGTCATTTCTATGATTTTTTTGTTTCTTTCTTAAACTAATAAATCATGTCTATTAGAATAATTAAATATTAAAAAGTCGACAAGTCTAATAAAAATTTTCCCTTATTCTAATCAAAATTTTTTTTATAAGAAGCAATTGTTCCATGCAAATATAATTGAAAAAACTAAATACATTAAGAACAACTTATTGGCTTTATCAATTTTGTTAACAGAATATTATTATTTAATTAAGTTTAATATAAAGGCATAACTTTTTTGTTCAATTTAATTTAATGGAGAAAAATATTGCTTAATTTAGTAATACATACATTATTATGAATCAAATGGCCTCACTGAAATATTTTTTAATATCTTTGTAAAAATTGACTAGTGTTTTTGGGACAAATTATTAATCATTTTCATATAAGCAAATTAATTTTCTATTATCTGAAAATAGTTTCTAAAATCTCTTATAAAACCAGTCTTACATCCAGTAGTTTCCTCACTGTTATAACACAAGTAATTTCTTTTAAGATGTTAAAAATCTAGATTTTGTATAATCAGCTAGATATTTTTTAATTAACAGCAAAATCAAAATTCTTAATGTATTCTTCCTATAATTGCATGAGTTACTTTCTTACATCATATCATTTTCCATAATATTGAAAACTTATCAATATAAATGTTTTTATTATAAGTGGACAAATTATAATGTATTGTGTATTTTTATTTAAGCATTTATAGTATTCTTTTGATTATATTTTGTATAAAAATACAACTGTGAAGGAATTGAAACATTTTTAAGTGTACTGAAAATGTTAATATTTTACTTTAATTAAAGCAAGTTTTAGTTTCAAGATTTTTAATGTTCTCTGCTATTTATTAAAGTAGATACTCGATGTAAAAGATAGGAAAAATTATGTATAGATATTTTCTTTATATATACATATCTATATGTATACAGCATAAAATGTATAGATTTATATATATATAATCTATACATTTCATGAAACTTTTAAGCCTATTTTATTAAGTTTTTAAATTAATGTCTGATTTTATTAAAGTGTTTCATGTGTAATTAAAAAAATAACATTTATGTAGATACATTTTTTAAATTTATTTTTCATATTCTGCTGAAATTACAGACAAACTGATTTCTGTATTTCAGATTTATTCAAAAATAAATGCAGTTTAGCGGAATGATGAGCTCTTATTGTAAAAGTGTTTACAGTTTTAATTGCAATTGTCTGTTGACACGGACGTGGCAGCAGCCTCTGCCCTTTTATTTAACGTCAGGTACGGTTACAATTTACGTTGATGCTATAAATTTGGTATAACTCTCGATTTAGGGCGCTCCGTGGCTGAGTGGTCTAAAGCATCACCGCTAATCGTTTGAGAGCGTAGGAGTGTGGGTTCGATTCCCACCGTGGCCCTGGGTGTTTTCTTCGTTATTCTTCTGTGGTTGTACATCTGTCATTGTGCTATTTGTCCTATTATCGACGAAGACTTACAAGCGGATCTCAAGAATCAAGCATACAAGTCTGAATATATGTAATGTAATAAATAAAAACTCTCGATTTAATAATGACCTAATAAATTTTAAGAGAAGAGCACTTTTAATAAAAGCAAATTTTAGATCCGATATAAGCACATTTTCTTTATTTTCTGATGAAAAAAAATATATTTCATATTTAATTAAGTGGTTGTATAAAAAAATAAATTACCGATCTTCTTAACTGTGAAAATTACTGAGAAAGTTTAACTGTATAGTTTAACTGACCGCGTAGGATCACAGGCGGGAAGCATAGGCGCGAAAAATAACTGTGTATTACTTGTCCTTATTAAATTGTACATTTAATTGTGAAAGTTCCTGTAAAAAATTATGGTTTATTCTCTACGATGGTGAGTTTTTTGCTTATTTATAGTAATAAGAAGTATTTGTTTAAATAGCATAAATTAAAAACACATCGAAATAAAGTATTTGAAATATTTTAATTTTTTGATATGTTTTCAAATCGAATTCTTCAAAGTTTCAATCGAAATTAATATAACTCTCAAATAATTTTTGGTTATTTATTGATTAATTATTATATTATATTTTTTATGTCCTAACAAGAAATCTAAAATCTTTTTTAGGCAATAAACATGAAAGACATTTTGAGCTGAAAATAAAAATTATTTTAAAGTAGTCTTTGTTAAGAGAGGTTAAATTCATCGTAATAATTGTTTGTTAAATTTTTTTCTACCTGCATTTTATTTTACAATTATTCGGCATAAAAATTTAAATCCATTATTTAATTTGGGTTAATACCTAATAATTAAGAAATATATGCTGTTCACATATCTTTGTTTAAATTTCTGATACAAATGTAGTTTTAAGAACTTTATACAAATAATTCAAAAAATTAAAACCAGAACATAAATAATTTATTAAACATAAAAAATTTTAAAATTAGTGTAAGATGATTTGTTAATTGAAGTTAAATCGTGTATGTCCTAGTTATTATTAGGTACAAAAGTAAAGTTTCAAAAACTTTACAGAAATAATTCAATATAAATTAAAATCATGAACTATAAAATAAATTATTAAACATAAAAATTTAAAACTTAATATAACACGATTTATTAATTAATTAAATTTATTGATTGAAATTAGTAGTTTATTGTTGTTAAACATTTATAGTTATCAATAAAAAATTTTAAAATTTTTATATTTTCATTTTATCATTGAATTTTGTATTTCTTTTGTTTTGTATTTCTTTCCTTATGTGTTTCCCTGCTCCTTCATAGAGCCACGCCCCCTTTTCAGAGCAACCATTTTCAAAGGGTTGCGACATCCTTTCTCCTCCCCTCCTCCCTGCAACAAAACCGAGCTCTCAGGAGCCGGTTTTATTAATAATACATCAAATTCACTGTATATTTCAGAAGATACATTTCGATAAAGTGATTATTAAAATTGAACAATATATAATAAATTGGGATTTAATTTTTAAATTGGGAGTTAATAACACTGAATTCTGAGAAAATCACTAAGATTTTCCAATATAAAATTCAGTGATATAATTTTTTTTATCTTCTATTTAGATTCATGTAAGCAGGGTGTAAAGAAACTCAAGAAAGCAGAATATGAATCTGATTATTTTACACCCACAGACAAGGATGCCTCAGAGATGAGTGATGCTTGCCATGACAGTATTAATAGCTATCCAGATTTTCCAAGTATGAGTAGCTGCATTAATTCAACAAAGGAAAAGTTAGATGCTGCTGTTAATGTTGTCACTCCAAAGAAAATTACCGGAGGTAATGTTTCATATGTGAAATAATCTTAATTTAAAAGCTATTCAGAAAATTTTAAGTTTAGCATGTAATATAGTTACTACATTAAAGTGCCTGTAAAATTACAGTTTAAAAAAGTAGTTGATATGTTTAATAATAAGTATGTAAGGACAACAGTTATTGTTATTTTTGCCACTAGATGGATGTACCTGTCAAACAGCTTTCTCAAATTGATTGAATGATGTCTGACAGGGTTATGAAGAAAACAAATTAATTCTATTTCCTTAAGTAATAAATGTTAAGTTTATTTTATTCAAAAGTAATTAATTATTGTTAATTTTTGTAATAATTGTAGTAATTTATATTTCAGTTTTATGTAATTTTACTTTTATATCTTTTACTGTTTATGTCATTGTTAACTGCAAACCGAACTGTACTTAAAAAAACATGTTAATATTTGAGTGCCATGTTTTGACTCTCTGATAATATTGATACTGTACGCTAATAAAATATCCATTAGATGCTGAAACTTGTTGAGTTCTTTACGCAACCTAATAAACTAAATAATATGAAAAACAACATCTAATAATTGGTGACTAGGACGTGTGACTTCAATCTGCGTAATAATTCAAAATGCCCGACACGGAAACGTTCGAAGCAAGTGGCGTGAGTATTAAAATACCGCCGTTCTGGTTCGACAAACCTGAAATATGGTTCTACCAGGTTGAAGCGCAGTTCAAAATCTGTAGAATTACCTCGGAGGAGACCATGTTTAGCCACCTCGTCGCTCAGTTAGAACCAAAAATTCTTGATGATATTTGGGACATTGTGAAGGATCCTTCTCATAACAAATATTCGGCAGCAAAGGAACGACTGCTGCAAATTTTCGTAGAAAGCGAAAATAAAAAAATAAAATGGCTTCTAACAGGACTTGAGTTAGGGGACTTGCTACCAAGTCAACTCCTCAGAAAAATGCGTGCCCTCGCTGGTACTGACGTCTCAGACAAAGCATTGCGCACGCTGTGGCTAGATAAGATGCCTGATTCAGTCAAGGGGGTCATCATCGTTAGTGAAGAGAACCTCGATAAACTGGCGACTATGGCTGATAAGATCATTGAGATGGGACCGAGAACAATGGATGTTGCGGCAGTACAGAAGGACTCTGTGGGAGTGGACCAACTCCTGGCTAAAATTGCTTCTCTTGAATGCCAAATTGCCTCAATGAAGCTGCAGCAAAAGTCCCGGAGCCGTAGCCCTCATCACCATCAGAGGAGTAGGAGTCGTAGCAGATCGAGACGCCGCTACAATCCACAAGGGAAATTCTGCTATTACCACTTCAAATTCGGGAAGAAATGCCTCCCCGAAAAGTGCATACAGCCATGTAGTTGGAATGAGTCGGGAAACCAGTCCCAGCAGTAGACGCTGCGGCGAGTCCTGCTGCTGAAATGTTGGGCCGCAAATACCGCTTATTTGTCAAGGATAGAGAAACTGGTTGCAAATTTCTTGTTGATAGTGGAGCCGATGTTTCAATTCTCCCTTGGACTAAAACAAAAGGTGAGTGCCAAGTCTCTAATTATAAATTATATGCTGCAAATGGCACAGAGATATTAACATATGGTGTGAAAATGCTAACACTGGACCTAGGCCTAAGACGCCCATTTCAGTGGCCATTCATTGTTGCCAAGGTTAACCAAGGAATCATAGGTGCTGATTTTCTCCAAAAGTTTAAATTATTAGTAGATATACACAACAGGAAATTAATTGATGGGGTAACAAACCTTTCAACAAAAGGGGAAGTTGCTTCTATCGAAGGAAATTATGATCTCAGTACTGTCAACAAAACCTCCAAATATTTCAACTTGCTTAAATCTTACCCTGACTTAACCAAACCTAACTTGGTAAACAGAGTTGTGAAGCATGGTGTAGAGCACCATATCATTACAACTGGCCAACCAGTTTATTCAAAGGCGAGACAGCTGGCACCTGATAAACTGAAGCTGGCAAAGCAAGAATTTCAGTTTATGCTGGACAATGACATTATCAGACCCTCTAAATCTCAGTGGGCTAGTCCACTACACCTAGTAAATAAGAAGGATGGCACATTAAGACCATGTGGCGATTATTGGCGATTAAATGCACAAACAGTGCCAGATAGGTATCCAATTCCTAGAATAGAGGATTTCCACTATATCCTGAAAGATAAAATAATTTTTTCTAAGATAGATTTAGTAAAGGCATACTATCAGATACCTATTGCTGAGAATGATAAACAAAAAACTGCCATAACCACTCCATTTGGGCTATATGAGTTCAATGTAATGAGTTTTGGTCTAAGAAATGCACCTTCAACCTTTCAGTGTTTCATTACGGAAGTACTATTTGGACTGGATTTTGTATTTCCTTATCTTGATGATGTACTTGTGGCTTCCTCTTCAGAAGAAGAGCATAAGAAGCATCTAAAAATGGTGTTTGAAAGATTTCAGCAATATGGACTTCGAATTAATATTTCCAAATCAGTGATAGGAGCTGACCAAGTTGAATATTTGGGATATCTAATCACTGCAGAAGGTTCTCGCCCATTACCAGATAAAATTGAAGCCATTACAAACTACAAATTACCATCAACTATTCATGACTTGCGATCATTTCTTGGTATGATAAATTTCTATAGAAACCTGAAGGATGCAGCAAAGACCCAAGCACCTTTGCATGAACTGCTGAAAGGAGCAAAAAGAGGGACCGCAGAAAAGTGCCTTGGACTGATGACACAATAAGGAGCTTTGAAAAATGTAAAGCTGATCTTGCTGAAGCTGCTCTTCTATCATTTCCAAGATCTGGATTGCCTTTATCACTTTGCACTGATGCATCAGATTTTGCAGTTGGCTCAGTACTTCAACAGTATGAAAATAAGAGCTGGAAGCCAATAGCTTTCTACTCCAAAAAACTGAATGATACACAGAGAAAGTATAGTACCTATGACAGAGAACTATTGGGAATATACCTTTCTGTAAAACACTTCAAACATCTGTTAGAAGGCAACGATTTCACCATCTATACTGATCACAAGCCTCTCACGTTTGCATTTCGACAGAAAAATGAAAAAGCATCACCAAGGCAGCTACGACAACTTCAATATATTTCTGAATTTTCCACTAATATTCAACATATTGAAGGTAAAGATAATGTAGTTGCTGATGCTTTATCGCGAATTGAATCTGTCTCGATCATTGACTATGATGCCATAGCAGAAAAGCAGGTGCATGATAAAGAGTTACAACAATTAATGCAGGAAAGCCCCTCTTTACAGTTTAAACCATCAACGTTACCATCAGGAAAGACACTATGGTGTGATATCTCAACACCAAATATTAGGCCTTACATTCCAGAGGAATTTCGAATGGATATGTTTCAACAAATACATGGTTTTTCTCATCCTGGAGTTAAAAGCACCATCAAACAGATGACTGAAAAATTCATTTGGCCAGATATGAAGAAGCAAGTAGCAGCATGGGCAAAGAAATGTATCAGATGTCAGAAATGCAAAGTAAACAGACACACCAAGTCAAAATTTGGAGAATACCAAGTTCCAGATGCAAGATTTAGTGTAGTACATATAGATTTGATTAGCCCACTACCACCTTCGGAAGGCATGGAATACTGCCTAACTTGCATTGATCGGTATTCTTCCTGGATAGAAGCAATTCCTTTACCTGACATAAGAGCTGAAATAGTTAGTAGGGCTTTCTATAACAACTGGATTAGCAGGTTTGGTGTCCCTGCTCAAATTATAACAGATAGAGGAAGACAATTTGAATCTGAATTATTCAGATGTCTTGCTGCTATATGTGGTGCTAAAGTATTGCATACTACCTCATATCACCCTCAATGTAATGGAAAAATAGAGAGACAACATAGGATTCTGAAAGGTGCTATAAAAGCACATAACAACATAAGGTGGACTGAATCCCTACCTACAGTACTACTTGGTTTGAGAGCTGCCATTAGACCAGACACAAACCACTCAATTGCACAAATGGTGTATGGTTCAAGCATCAAGTTACCAGGAGAATTCTTCGACCCACCTACCATCAAAATGGACCAAGAAACCTTTGTCTCACAGTTACAGAAGTTCATGGAACATCTGAAACCAGTACTATCAGGTAGTTTCAAGCAGCAAAGAATATTTGTACATAAAGATCTAAGGTCTTGTTCTCATGTTTTTGTAAGAATAGACAGAGTGAAAAAGGCCCTTGAACCACCTTATCAAGGACCATATAAGGTAGTTGAACGTTTTGATAAATTTTTCACATTGTCAATGAAAGAGAAAAATGTGAACATATCAATTGACCGTCTAAAACCTGCCTATTTGTTGGTCATGGACAAAGTTAACGAGCAAGCAACAGCTAAAGAAACAAATAAGAATTCAGATCACAGAAATCCACATCTTCCAATTAATAATCAAACAACTTCCAGGTGTGGTCGAAAAATAAAACAACCAGTAAGGTTTAAAGATTAAAAATTTTATGTGTTTATACCTTTTCCTCAATTATAGTCTGCATCAAAAGTTATTCAGTGTGTAATTATGTTGTGGATATATACATACATAAATAATTTCACCATATTATATTGGTTACCTTTAAATTTTGCCTTAATTATTATTTCTTGTAAAAAAAATTATTCCTTTATAGTACATGAATATGCTTTTTTATTGTTTGAATTTTTTTTATTTTGCATTATTTACATCAATATATTAATTTTCGTATAATTTCTTCTGTATCAACATATGTACTTTATCTTTTGAATTTAGTATGCTTATATAATTATTTTATGATACAAATTATTCTTATTATATTATATTTCTCTTTGAAATTATTCTTCTGATATACAAATTATTTTGTCATGATACATTTCTCTATGTAGGAATTATATTTAATTGTGTAATTTTGGGTATTCTCTCTCTCATATAACAGTATCAAATATTAACATTTATCCAATTTTATTACCTAATGCATTATACATGTCACAACATTATTGATTACAGAATCATTGGTGTTCCTTATTTCATGTCATTGAAAGCATAACATATTGACTATGTAATTATTAACAAGAAGATATTGTATGTATGGAATTATGACCATTTTTGTGTGTATAGTATTTCAATTATATATATATATATTTTTTTTCAGCATCAGATTTAAGTAATATGTCCTGATCTTTAATTAAGATACCTTGTGTGAATATATTCATATATCTTGTTAATTAATAGATCCTGAAAATTTTTGCATATTAGTAATACTTGATATGAGAATAAGATTCCTTATAATTTCATTTTTTGTATTGTATAAATTATTTTTTGCTTAATATATATATATATATATATGTGCAAGGATATTTTTGACTTAATTCTTATTTACTAAATTATAATGTTTCATTTAGTAATAAAGTAATAATTAGTAATTTCATTAGTAATAATTTCCTTAAGTAATAAATGTTAAGTTTATTTTATTCAAAAGTAATTAATTATTGTTAATTTTTGTAATAATTGTAGTAATTTATATTTCAGTTTTATGTAATTTTACTTTTATATCTTTTAACTGTTTATGTCATTGTTAACTGTAAACCGAACTGTACTTAAAAAAACATGTTAATATTTGAGCGCCATGTTTTGACTCTCTGATAATATTGATACTGTACGCTAATAAAATATCCATTAGATGCTGAAACTTGTTGAGTTCTTTACGCAACCTAATAAACTAAATAATATGAAAAACAACAACTAATAAGTATCACCACAATTTAAGCCATCTGTCCTCAGCAGTGGAAAATTATATGTTATTTTTCGTTCAATAAATAAGAAAATTTACTTAGGACTTCAAACAATTTTAATTTAAAATTTTATATCTGAGAGTATCACTTAAGTGTTGAGTAATAGAACAATAAAGTTGTATGAAGATTTATATCCTTGTTATGTGCGTTTTACAACTGCTTTTAATTGATAGGTTAATTTCTAAACTAGAAATGTATAGATTTCTAACATTATAGGAAATTTTATTTTGTATGATATTTTCACTAAAAAAATTTTTCTAAAACAAATTTTCATTCTTTACAAGTATTTTTAACTTGTGAAGAATAGACATTATTTATACATCTTTATTTTAGATTCAATGGAGGTATTGAAACAACTGCAGATTATAAAGTTACGGTTGGACAGGATTGAAGAAGTTCAGCATGAATTAGTTAAAAAGTTCACTGCTCCAGTACAATCAAATATTGAAGCTGAACCTATTGAAATGCCTCATTTTCCAATAGGGAATATGGATACTTTATTAGATTTGGAACAAAAGCTACAGAATTTAAATTTTAAAAGGAATTTTGTAAGTATTTTATATAATTTAATTTATGTGTTTTGTGTAGGCATTATTTCATATGGCTTTAAAAAGCCAAAAGATAATTTTAAATAAACATACTAATTTCAACTGTGTTTATAATTTATAAAAAAATTGTATAAAGTTTAGTTTATAAATTTGAGTTTTGTGAGAAAAAAAGGTTCTTTTAAAAAAAATCTAACTTCATGAGTTTTTAAATAACATATTGAATAAAAATATCAGTTTATAGAATTTTTTTTAATTAAAAGGGCTTTTAAAGCCAATAATCCATTATCATCCTTGTGCTTTTTATATACTGAATACCTTAAATTTTAATCACATTAATGCAAAGGAGAAATTATTAATAACTTTCAGCTAAAGGCAATAAAATTTTCTATTTTAAAAATGCTAGGTTTCAACATTAATGAACTTCTATTGAATGTCTTTTTATTTATTTATTTTTACATATTGATAATAAATGCAATATATATGATAATAAATGCAATATGGATCCAGATATTGCTGATGTAAAGGTAGTGCATGTAATGATGAATTTTTTTCCTCTTATCTACCCATATTTTGCATGCATCTTTAAGTTTTGATAGTATTTTCATCTTTAAATTTATTTTTAAGTTTTTTCTAAACTCAACTTTATTCAGACCTTACAGCAACATTGAAAACCCATTTAAAACGACTTCATTGCTATAAAAACCTGTGTTATCTTACGCACTGGTCTGGATTGTCAGGCTTTTTGTTCCTTATCTTGTATATTTATTTGTAACGCAAAGCACTGATGATTCTAGAAATTTGCTATGATGAATAATTCTGTGTTAAATATGAAATTTTTCTGTGATAGTTTAAAACCTATTTTTGTCTTTGTTTTTAATTTTTTCATGGAAACTATAGTAATGTAATTAGATTTGTGTATTCAAATTTTACGTTACTAATATTTTATTATCCTTTTTTTAGCATATTTATGCAAATCGTTTTGGAGGTTCCAGTGTTGGTGACATTGTGCGTCGCTTAATGAGTCATTTAATTTCAAACTCATTAGCAACAGAGTATAGTTACCTGGGCATGAAAAAGAAAACATCTTTTTCAAATTTATTGCTTCATGATGTTATATTTGGAGAGTTTTCTAGTTAGTTTATTAAAAAATTAATATAATTCAACATTTAAAATAAAATTCATAATCTGAGACCATATTAGAAGCCATACTTAAAAATGAAAAAAAGTTCAATAACTTCTTTAGCTATCATATTGAAAATATGGTATAAATAATCTGCTTAATATCAATGTTAATCTATTCACCATTTTGTTGCTGAGATATATATATATATATATATATATATATATATATATATATATATATATATATATATATATTATGCATATCTGTGGGTGTGCATGCTATTTTAACTATAATATCAGAATCTAATGGTAATATAAGAAAATATATTTTTTGTTTTATTGCTTTACAAATGTTGAATTTTTTTGACAATATTTTTCTTAAACTAATTTACATCTTTAAAATAAAATTTAACTTGATGAAATACTTATAAATCTTGTTAAATAATTTTATAAAAATATTAATTTTTCTTTTTTAATAATAGATGCGGTCCAAAGTCAAGTGCCACAAGTAACAAAAGCGGAACTGGCAAAGAGCATATCAAATTGGCTGCGCCATGCTAAAGAAAGGTCAGAGAAACAAAAAATAAATAAATAAAATAATTTGTAGCTAAAACTTATGCATAAATTATAAAATAAACAAATAGAAAACTGTATACTAATGTTTTATTTAATTCCATTCATACCCACATATTCATTTAATTTATACTTGTAGCTGGGCACTTTTAAATCTGAATATTTTTAATATTTCAAAGGTACCAAAATATGTTTCTAGATGAAACAGATGTTCTTAGAAAACAGAGAAATCAAGTACTTTTACATTAACATGCATAATTCCTATTCTCAAAAAACAAATGATCTCAAAACCATTTCATTAAATAATCTTAGTTATCCAGAACATAGATTATTAACATTCTATGTGACTTTTTGCTTCAAAGAACTTTATATAACATTATATATGTAACATCTTTTGAAATTTTTCTACAATAATTTATAGTTATACCCAAGATATTTATTTGACTTTTGTATGTATATATAACATCTTTTGAACTGTATTCAAGAAAATTTAAATAATTACTTTTGAATTCGTAAGTTAAATTACTTTTCATGTATATTTTGGAGTTATTAATGCTTAGGTATGTCACACTTCAAAATGAAAAGAAGCTCAAAAGTGCTACATTGTTTTAAAATCTTGCATTTAATTTCATCCTACCTTAAAAAAGTAAGAATTCTTTTATTCAGAAGTATTATTTTTTTTTAATTTGAAGGAAATTTTTAGTTAATACTTCAATTTTATTGCAATAATTTATTTTTCAGAACAGTATTAATCTAAATTCAGAACAATGTAGCAAAAAATTAAGGAAATTTAAAAATTCCTCTCCTTAAGAAAAATCGAGAAATTCATTCACTGAAAAAACAGCGAATTTCTCTATTGAAATTACTACACAAATAATTGAAAAGAACTTTATGTGAAAAAATGTCATAAACTAAAATACATAAATTACTTGTAAATAAAGTATGTAAGCTTTAGTTTATATATAATATAACAATATAGTTTATATATAATATAACAATATAATAAAGTTAACTACAATATTGCTTAAAAACAATGATAACGCTCATTCAAATAATGTAAAAATATATAAAGAACTTTATGGCTGTTATCTGAATGTCCAAATAACGTCAGTTTCGGAGGTACGTGGGACGTCCTAGGTACGTACTACTTCCGGTCATTGGGATGTCCATAGGATGTTGATGGACCTCCATCGTAGATTCTTCCATGTCCATTTGCTCTGGAAAGGACAACCTAAGGACTACCGTTTGCTATCTAGGCAGCAGTTTTTTTTTTGCCACATCCAGTATTACTTCTTATCTTCTCTTAGTGAATATATTGTGAAATACCAAGTAATTGTTGTATAGCTTTGCACAAAATCCAAATTGTTTATTTATGGTTATTTTACTTTTCAAGGAAATCTTTATCTTTGTGCTTTAAGAATTTAATTGATAAAAAAAAAAAGCTAATATGGCAGTAATTTTCTTATTCACTGAAATCAACTCTTTTTAATTGCGCTTTATAATAGCTATTATCCAAATTTTGGGGAAATAAATCAATTTAAATATATGTTAACTGTTGCAAGATTGTTATTTTAACTTACCCTGGTGCTTTTCCCTTTTTAAGTTTCTTTATACTTAGAATGATATAGTTTGACTGAGACTTTCCTTAAAAATTAAATAAAAGCACAATTTCTAAGTTCTTTTTATATGTATTTTAATAACTCTTTTTTTTTTTTTAAATATTATGAATATAACTGTTATAAAGTTATATTTGGTTGTAATTAGGGTGAAATTTAAATTTTTTTTGAATTTTTTTCCATTTGGTTTCAATATAAGTTGGGGGTAGTTTTGGATGTTTTTATAAAGTATTTCCATTTTATTAAATACTGTGGAGGGTCTGTTATTTTTAAATTTGTGCTGTATCTAATTGGAGTATTAGGTAATACAAAAGAGAGTTGAAGATATTCATTTTTAATAAAACTATTAAATGTTACCATTTATGTTTGAATAAGGGCAGCTGAAATTTGAGTGTTAGATCTTAAAATCATGTGCAATAATCTCCAACCCAGTGTTAGTGTTAATATCAAATTTGAAATTCAAGATTTAAATAATAATTTGGATAAATTGAACACAAAAAAATTGGGTTCTTTATTTGGAAGATATAATTCAATATATTACGGTTTTTTCTATGTATATGGGATGCTTGTATGAGGGGTGGTCTTTAATAAAAAATTTCTGTTCCTATTAGGAAATGTTGATGCTCGATTTCTGGGTGAATAAAATTATAGTTTGGCATTTTGTGGCTATCACCTAAATTTTGTTTTGAAAAGTTTCTTATACTTGTAAGAGCTCTGGATTTTTTTTCTTTAGAAAACATCAATTTCAGTTTACCTTGTATTTTATGCTATAAACATTCCAGATTGTTAAATTTATTTAAAGTCTACTTATTGTGTTGAGAGTGGTTGGATTTAATTTTCTATTAAAATTATTAATTTAAACACTTTTGCATTATTTCTAATTAATATTTTATTATTGAATTCTTGTAGTTAAATTGCAAAAAGAGAATTTATTGTTGGGTAAAATTTTTAGATTTCTCCATAATTATGCATTGATGGAAAATTCATATTGATTAAAATTTAGAATGTATACTATTTCAATATTTAAATATCAGCTCTTTGTTACTATTCTGTGTTTTTAAAAAAATTTAGTTAGACAACCCCACTTCAATAGTGTTATGTCATTTTGCGATGAGCTGGTAGTTAATAGCAATGAACTTGTTTGTAGCAGTCCTAAAACGCATAACACAACTATAAATATTTGTATAGTTTTGAAAAAAAATTTTGAGTATATTCATTGAATCTAGGCAAAATTTATTGTTATTCTTTTAATTAAATTATGCAATAATAATTCTCATTATTTTTTATATTAAGTATTTTTTTAAACTGTTTAAAATTAAAAATAAATTTTTTATATCTATTTTCTGTATATAG
Organism: Latrodectus hesperus; assembly: GCA_037975125.1. NCBI lineage: Eukaryota > Metazoa > Arthropoda > Arachnida > Araneae > Theridiidae > Latrodectus > Latrodectus hesperus. The sequence continues at coordinate 90,193,309 of CM075851.1, forward strand.
CACGTCTTTTTTTTTTTTTAGCAATTAAGGATGAAAAACATACTAAGAAATTAAAAAATATTCAGTCTTGAATAGATAAAATCACACTTTCAATTAATAATTTTCTGTACAAGTTTTTAAATCAGTTTTTATCAACATGACTTTTAAATAATTAATAAAGAAATTACTACTTTCCTTGAAATCTAGTCACAAGCAATGTTTAATAGAGTAAAATTATAAATTAAATTTTAAAAAGTAAGGAATTAATATAATCTTTTATAAAATCTGAAGTTTAGCTTTTTAATATAAAATTTAATTTGTTAGGATGTGTAATACTTTTTGATATGGGTATTCAAATTAGAAAAAATAAAACAATCATATGAATATTTAATCAAAGATATAAGGTAATATGATAAAACGAATCTAGTAGTTAATATCAGGACTAATATTTTCATATCACAAATAAAAATATTTCAAGTATTTACCATAGGTAAAATCCATCTACCTCAAAATAAAATGAAATCTATGAAAAAATTTAACAAGGATTTTCAAACATATTATACCAATTTATAACTTTTACGTATAATTTATTATTGCCTGTTTTTATTTTACATAAAAGTTTTTGGAGCTCAAAAATTACTTGAATTTTCTCTATTATATATAAAATTTATAATATAATAGATATGTACTATTTTGCCAAAGTTGTATTGGAAACATTTTCTTTATATAAATAAGCTAACTTTTGACTCAATTAAATAATATATTTTATGCATTTAGAATATGAAATAGTGTTAATAATTAAAACCAGATACTGAGAAGTTAAAAGCAGTGTGAATATAAAGAAATATAATTATTCTAGCAGAACCATTTAAATATTTATATATATATCATATTATTTACTTTCAGAAGTTATTATAATATAAATTTTAAGGAAGAAATTTTAAACTCACATAAATGTTAGGAATTAAAAGAAGTAATTTACATAACTATTTTGCTTTTAAGCATATTTAAAAATATTATATATAGACCTATGAAATCTAAAAATTGTTTATATATATAAAAATTAATTTAATACAATATTTTTAAATTTAATAATATATATTTAATTATTTCAATTTCATACATTATATTTATTTTGAAAATAAATATGCTTTATTATTTACTGCTAAGTGTAATTAGAGTGAATTTAGCAAACGGAAAGCTCAAAATAAGCTATTAAATATATTTCTAATTTAAAAGTTTTCTATGGATTAAAACTTTTAGTTAAAAAATGCAATGGTGAAAATAGTCATAGTATTAATGTCATCTTGTAGTATGTAGATAAGAATCAATATAATTTAAGAAAAATCAATGTTTTATATTTGTTCTATATAAAATTGCTGCTTTATGAGCATTTACAAAACAAATTATTAGTAGATTGTTAGTTATATACACAGATTGTGAAATTTATAATTATTTAAAAAATAAAATTACTTCCAATTTATGTTTAAGTAAATTTTTATTGGTGAATCAAAACACAGATTGATTAGTATTTCAAAGTTTGGTTTGTCATTCAATGGTCATCTTTTGCTCAAAATGGCTGGTTAAATTACAACCTACAATTTAAAGTGGATTCCAAATCACAACAAAAGTCAATGATTAAAGTGAAATTTGAATCCATGAATTATTGAGCTAACAACCAAAGCACCAAACGTTTGGCTACCAGGTCAGTCAAATATTATGAGAAAAGCTTGAAAAAAATAATTTAAGATTAGTCAAATATTAAGTAATACTAAGAAATCTATAGACTTATTTATTTTCATTGGTTTATTAACATAAATCTAAACTGAAAAACCGAAAATATTATTACCTTTCAATCCTATCAGTAAATGACTAATAATTTTATAAAAATTTTATTAATTCTAATATATTTAGATTTGAAAACCAGCAGTGTAACAAATCTTTATTAGCTAATTTACAGTCATGTTTTCAAGACTCTAGAATTTACCTTTTGTTAATAAATTGATGTAAAGAAAAACATTAAAAACATCTGCAAATATTCAAAAAATGATATGGAAAAAAGATCACATTAAAAATATACATTAAAAAGAAAATACTATTTTTTTCCAAAAAGGATTTATTTTTCAGACAATGAATGGATTTCTTTGCAACAATAAATTGAAATATTCAGTAATATACACATCTATCTTTATAGCTATTAGTAGCCAGTAGTTTATAATACTTTCAGATTGATAACATATTATTTGAAAATAAAAAATCTCAAGTTGTGCGAGAACTTTACATTGATTGTAATCTGCAGATCAGGAGACACATTATTAATATATATACTGTCAATTCCTGATTATCAACAGAAGAGAGTGGTCCAGCTATTTTAAATAGGTCAATTTCTCAAATGATCCACAAAATTATGGAAAAATGTAACAAACCAACATAAATATACATTTGAACAATAAAATAATTCACTCTTTAAAAATGTATAATTTTAAAACTAATATTTAAAAAAATCATTCAAAACATTGTTTCTTTACATTAAAACACTTTTTTATTAAGTACTGATAAGTTTCTTCAGATTTAGATTTCGAGAATAATTTCAAAAATGGATTACTCAAAGTTAATTGTTAAAACATTTTACCAAAAATAATGAATCATATAAGCATTAGACTGGAAGAACAAGTATAATATTTGTATAAGCAAGAAACTTACAAAATATTTACTCAATTCCTAAAATTAGTGCTTAAAAACAAACTGCAGAAATGAACTTTTCAATTTCTTTTTCCATTGTTAAAAATACAGAATACTATTATAACCACATGTTAATTTTCAGCATTTAAATTATTTTAAATTTACAGTAAAATTATCTAAATTTAATATTAAAATTCCAAACTACTTTAAAAATCTGTAATATAGGAATGAATGTTAACAATCTAATAAATTTAAGTTTCACTAAAAGTGATGCAAATTTTAAAAATAATTCAGATATCGCTTTAAAAATTTTTTTACAGATAATTTATAAAGAATTAACTTGAATAATGAATACAGGGGTTATTTTTAAAAAAGTCACAAAGGCAAATTGCTTTATTTTATCTTTAATTGATAAATTTTTTTGTTTACCTTTACATTTTATTATATTCCTAACAACAAAAAGGGTGAATTTTTTAAAGTTTTTAAATCATATATTTGTGTATAATTTTGAAAATTTTATGTGAATTTAAATTTTAAATATTACTTAGAATTTTTAGGAAAAATCTATATTATTATTTGCAGCTGGTATAAGCAATGGCACTACTTTCATAAATAAACAACCTTGATCTGATTTTTGTTTTATCAACATTTATTTAAAGATCATTAAAAATTTTATTCCAATACAGTATTTGTAATGAGTTTCAGCAATTGTACTCATTACAACAAATCATATTCTTGTAAGTAAAATTTAAAAACATTGAATTTATCTTCAATTTGTCATGAATTTATACATAAAACAACACTGCCAATGCATATGTTGACAATAAATAAAAAAAATCAACTTATAATAATTATAACTGTTAAATAGCAAAATTTTATCTCAAGCCTTAAAAAGATTGTTAACATCAAATTATGTAACTTGAATGTAGAATAATTTCACAATTACATAAAGTTCACTGCTAAATGTTATCAACAGAAAAATAATCAATATGAAAAATGTTCAAAACACAGAAAAATATACAAATCTCACATTTGAATACATTACACCTATTACAAATTACTAAAGAGAAAATATATGAATGAGATTAATGAAAGTTAAAACAAAATAAAGAAGTAAAATTATCTTAATTAATATAATTAAAGTTTAGGACATGGAGTCAATTCTTAAATGTTGCATACAATGAGTCTTCAGATAATATTTTCAAAGGTCTAGTTTTTGGCTTAGAAATATAGGGCTGGAGTAAATTCATACTGGCAAAATCTGGTAAATTTTTTCAACACATTGCAAAGTATCTTGTACAATTCTTCATGCAAACTAAATTTTTTTGTTTGGCATTAATTCATTTGTTACTGCACAAGATGAGTGATTTTCAAAGTTTAATCTTTGACTTTTTTATCACAGCATGCATAATATCTACTTCACCACACCTTATGAGAGATTCATAGATCAGCACATAGTAAAAAGTCTTGTACATTTCTTGAAAGAAAATTACTTCTTTCACAACTTAACATCAATTCTTCTGCAGTTCAGCAAAATAAGACATCATATGTAACTTTCAAATTTGAGTTTTGGACAAACCACATGTCGAGTCAAGGATCATCTACTTATGTTGCCACATCATGTGAACGACTCATGAATGACCAGTTATATCTGATTATTCGATTCACTTCAAGCTCCAACTTTTTTAAAATAATTATTAGGAAATTTTACATTCAAAAAGCTTCTCATATTTTGAATATCTTCAATAGGTGGATTTAAATCTTGCCATCTTCTTTTTATGCAAAAAAATACATCCTCCACAGATGTCAAAATCTTTATGCTTTCTTCTTTCTCGAACAAGAATCCCTTGGGACGGTTTACAAACTTCTTCAATGTTTCAAAGTTTCTTTTATCTTTAGAAGTAAAATTAGAGGCAAATACCACTTGCCAATATTTAACTATGGCACCTAAAGTGTCTTTCAAAAATAAGGTGTTTATTTTAAATATTTTCCAAGAATCTCCATATGTTTTAAACATTTCTTTTTCTAAGAATAGTTTTAATATATTACTTAGTTTCTGTTCCACAATTATCATCACTGATTTAATTTCTTCTGGTAAGGTTTCTGAGGGTTCTAGTCTAGTCAAGCTACAGGAAGCAGATGATTGGAATTTACGATTCTTTTTATTTTTTATTTTTTTGGAATTCAAAACTTCATATTTAATGTTTAAAAATTTCATTAATGAATCATTATTATAACCTTGTATCCCTAAAATCAAGGCTTTAGTAAGTAAATTTAAATCATTAGTAAATAAAATTACTTTTTCTCTAGGCAACCTTTCGATAAAATTTATACAACATTCCAAAATACAATCATCATTACACTCACTATAAGGCTGAACCCAATCTTTAGCTTCTTGCTGAGTCTGCAATTGAATTCGGGGATGTTTTGATTCGATCATTTTCTTGATATATTTCACAGCTTTTTGTGCTGATCTATTTACTTTTTTATGTCTTTGTAAATAATTTAACTCTTGGTAAACAACCAAAGGTATAAATATATGTGGAGGACCACAGTTTTTTATTGGTAAATTCTTTATTTTATCTATGCAGCCAAGATTACTAATTAGAACATTAGTATCTACAACAATGTAGTAACTGGTGTTCTCACTGGTAGGATCTTGTAAACTAGATGAAACGGCTTCAACTTTTTCAAAAATGTTTGATGATAAATCTTTTTTAGATAAAACAGAGGTATTCAAAACTTTATTTTTCATAGCATTTATATTTTTGCCCCAATGTGGAGCTAAGGGCATATTTACATTAAGAATATTAAGTGTATTACATTTTAAAACACTATTATTCAAACAGGCATCATCTTTTAAAAGACTAGAACAATACGATTGATGAACGTTTGATTGTGAATCATTTTTGATTAAATTATATGGTGATCTCAACATTTCACTTTTAAGAGGTGTAGAAATTATTGAATTAGAGTATCCAGGTTGCAAATTTGCACTCTTGTTTTCAGAGTTACTACATGTAGCTTGAGATGCAGGTAAATTTTTATTTGCAATACCTGAATGTTTATTCTTTAAAACATTGGCTTCTGAGAAAGAATTTTCACAACGCATTTGATTATTCCTCAATTCACATGATGCTTCACACTTTTTAACTTGACTAGATAAAGTGTCATTCTTAATTATCACAGGAATCTTTTGGAAATGTTTATTACCATTAGTTAAACTACCCGGTTGCGTCTTCATATTACCAAAGAAACATTCTTTTTTATCTTCATTAAGTATGATTTCAAAAGTAGAATTTTTTTATTCATTTGACGAAATCTTTTGTAATGTTTTATCACCATCAGATGATACTTCAGTACATGACCGCTTCTTCAAATTGGCATTCTGACGACACTTGCGCTCAATAATTTCATCAAATAATAAAATATCAGCTTTAGAAAATTTTACTTGAAAGTCAGAAATAGTATAACCTATTTGTTGCTGATTTGACGTCATTGTCAAATAATATCTTAAATCTTCTCTTAATAATAAAATAATATCACCAATTTCTTAACACGAGCGACTTCAAATAAAACAAGCAAGTTACAAAACAAAAGCACGTGCAACTCCACGATTACAAACCGATAATTCACTCTATCCACAACAAACTTAAAGAACCAGTTACTTAAAAATCGTTATCAGTTATTTTAAATAACGCGTTTTTTAAGAAATACTGGAGATCGGTAACAGGATGTAAATTATACTGTTTTCCTTGATTCCGTAAAAGTTCAACGGTGTGTGTGTGGGAAGAAAAAGTACTGACTACAGATTATTTCATTGAAATACTATTTACAAATATTTTCGCGCTCTTACAACTTGAACAATAACAACTGGAATAAAATGTAACTTTAACCGCTGAAATGAAAATTTTTGTCGCTGAAAGTCTCAGAAAATGGAAAATAAGCGGTTGATTAAAGATATTTTTTAATGCTTTTGACTACCAATAGATTCTGAATTCTTTTATTTCCTTTCAGTGTCTCTTGGAAAGATAGTCGAAATAATTGAAGTATTGCAGATTAGTCTCCTACCAAATCTCACAAAGCCAGTAATAATTGGTAAAATTAAAGTGGCCTTAATTTCTATAAAATATGTCTATTTGTAAAGTTTTATCAAAAAGGATCGGTCTCCGTTATTATTCCAGTTTTTCAGAATGCTGTGTAGATTGGGATTATTTGACTAATCCATCCAATTTCAATAACATTGCCTCAAATATTGTGTGCCGTAAAACATCCTGTGACATGAAGATGGTACTGCAGCAATTGCAGGTTTTAAGTGACTCAAAAAATGATCCGGAGAAAATTAGGATTTTGAAAAAAATTTAATTCCTCAATTGTTCTGGTTTCCAAATGACACACATCCCAGAGTCTCAAAAAATAAATCCGAAGAACCAGTAGTAATAGAAAAAGTTGGAGTAAAAACACCATTTGCATATTTCCCTGCCACTTTTGACAGCTTAACTAAACGATTGAATATTCTTCGAAGAAAAAATTTGGGAAATGTGAGTGGTAGTAAAAGCTATTACTTAAAAAGTGATCTAGCTCTTTTGGAACAATCATTAATTAGATATGCTGTGTCTAAACTTTCTAGCAGAGGATTTACTTTAATGTCTGTACAAGATATACTTCCCAAGGATAACGTAGAAAGCTGTGGTATGAAAACAGAAGGCAAATATTTTCAAGTAAATTATATTTTTCATTCATAAGAAAGATTTCGACACTTAATTATTCTGATATATCACATCACATTTCACATCAGATTATTCTACATATTTAGTCAAAACATAACAACTTAATTCTAATGAGTTCTTAGTTAGATTTACATTTCTGATTTCTTCTTAATAACTTTTGTATTAAATAATATTAGTACAGAAAGAGAAATAAGCTCTTTCTTGTTTACTTAAAATAACATGCTTTACGTTTATACATTTAACATCAACAATTTTTCCTGTTATTCAACAGTTAATATGCAACAATGAAAATGTATATTTTATTAGAATACCCAATATTGGAGACAAATACACGAATCTGGTTTCAGCTACAGCTAATTTTAGGGATATCATGTGGCTCACAAGTCTGACATCATTACCAACAATTGTGAAAGGGATTTTAACGAGTACGAATTCTTCTTTCAGAATTGCATTTTTAAATTTTAATACTTTTTAATCTTTAGTAAGATTGACAACTAGCAATTAAATTAGCATTCAAGAGTGATAGTCACTCTTCTATGACGGGACAGGCTGTTGGGCCTATTTGAACGCAGGACTTTAAGAAATATTTTTCTCTGGAGGTACGAAGGAAAACGGTGTCTGGCGCAGAAGACACAATACAGAAATCTACTGAATCTACAAGGAGCCAGACTTTGTACATCACATTAAAGTTATCCATCTTAATTGGGTTGGACATGTTATTAGATTGAAAGACAGTAAAACACTAAGGGAATTTATTTATTTTTTTGCAAAACCCATCAGCGTAAAAAGAAGAGGAAGACCAAAGCTGAGATGGGTGGATACAGTCGAAGAGGACTGTAGGGTCTTTGGAACAAAAAATTGGAGGAGTTTTGCTGCCAGTAGAGGTGGCTGGAAGAAACTTGTTCAGAAGGCCTTGGCCCATTCTGGGCTGATGTGTGTGTGTATATATATATATATATATATATTATATATATATATATATATATCACATCGTTCATACTTTAATCAGTAGTTTTTAAAGCTTTTTTTCACTTAACTAAGGATATTTACTTATGTCCTCAACGCTGATCTTATTAGTAAATAGCTGAATTAGTCATTAAATTCTATTGAAAAGATTTTTCACCGCAAATGTTTTTCTATGTATATTCACAACATTTTAAATGCAAATTAATTTTAATTTATAATATGGGTTATTATGATAATTTTTAAGAACAATTTTCTTGAAGGCTGCACTGCTGCCGTCGTTCGAATCTGTAAATAGTGTCTCACTTGTCTTTGTGTTTTACCCTTTCGAAGGAGCAAAACTCGATTGCTCCTGTAATCTTCAGCCTAATTTTATATGCTTGTATGTGCAGTGTTGTTTTATAATAAACATGACAAAATGTATTTCTAGATTATTTGAGTTTTGAACCAGGGCACCAGATAATAGGTTGCAAAAATCTTGATCGAAAGCATTCTCATTATTGGTTATTGATTTGTTACAATAATCTCTGTTATGTATTTTAGTAAAACTTTAGTAAACAATTCTCATTATTTGGAGCAATAATTTAATGTAATCAGCTCCGCAGATCCTCCATCATTTTTCTACTTTCTAACTAAAAACGTGATAATTTTAACCAAATTAAGAATTGACCTGATAATATGTTATCAATAAACCATTGCTTATTTAACCGTGTTAAGACGGTTTAATATTTCCCTTACTTTCTAAAGTTTCACCTCGTTTCTAATTTGTCGATTATGTTTAAATCTGAGAAACTGTTGGTCACAGATTCCTCTCGAATCAAATGTTAACAAGCATTCCTGCAATATTACTTCTAATTGTTAATGACCATTCCTATGTTGAAAAATGTCTCACGAGATAATCACAATAACAGGAATCACAGTGACAACATTGTGCAATAATGGAATCAATAAATCACATTTTATTCTGAAATCAAAAATCAAAAAAAAAATCGTTTGCCAAAACAATAACTTACTAAATGAATTAACCTTTTCAGGACGGGGCGCCTCTGTTTAAGACGCGCGTTCAGGACGAAGCAGAAGCGAAAGGAATGATGTTACAGGACGGGGGGTTTTCTCCGCTAAGCCTAACTTTAGAAAAAAATTCGTAAAAAATAAAGTTAAAGTCCTACCGCCATGATTTTTGGTACCATTTTATATTATCACATAATCTATCTTATAACATTAAAACTAGACTTTAATAATGTTTTTCCTTCAATTTATATGAAAATATATATATAAGAAAGTTGATTAACTTGGGAAATAATTTTCGACAGCGCAATTCTTGTTTTTCCAAAATTTTAATTGACAAAACACTTCAACATATTTTCAAATTAATAAAAACTATACAAGGGCTATTTACAAAAAAAATAACAAAATTTAAAATGAAGACTGAGTATGGAAACTGTCAAAGCACGGATAAACGCAAAGTCCGACATTGCATCTGTGTCAGAATCGCTAGAAATATCATTTTCTAACTTTTTAGCAAATGAATCATCACTTTCATCTATATCACTGAATGGTTCATTTACCATACGTGTATATTCATCCTCTGTTAAATAACGCTTCCTCGCCATAATAATCTGGAGTCGAGAATTTTCGAAATAGCAAGAAAAGTGAGAAAATAAAACCGAAAGCAGTAAAAACTGTAACGAAACTGACGCTAAAACCCCTAAAAGACCTCCCATAGTAGCGAAAACAAAATAAAAAAAGTGTTCGGAGAGCTATCGGAAGCGAGAATGCTTAAATCATGTGGAAAGTTGAAGAGCCGAGCTGTGTTTGTTTACATTGCAAATTCCTCTCCCCCAGCCACAGCTGATAATCAAAATACCAAAAAAAGCAGGAATACGAAAAAAATGAAGGTCAGAACACTAAAACTACGTTCAGTTTAAATATAATGGACACATATTGCCATCTAGCGATTATTAAAAATTGTTCCAGCTTAAAATGCATATATGCACCGCCCGGCCCTCACTTTCGTCCGTACGAAATGCATATATGCACCGCCCGGCCCTCACTTTCGTCCGTACGAAATGCATATTTGCACCGCTCGTCGCGAAGAGGTTAATACATCAAAGAGCAAGAACAGAAAGAATGAATTATTGATGAGATATTCTAATACAAATGCCATCAACGTCACAATATCTGCAGCAATTTATTGAAATGGAATCACCTACAGCCCTGACTTTAGTCTCAATTTATCAGATAATAATCGTATTTTTCATAGAAATTATCGCCATTAGAGCTTTAGCTTCTCTGATTTTTGAAAGCGATCTATTATGATAGCTTAATTTTTAATTACTTTTAGTGATTCGAGTGAAATAAAAGCAGAGTGATATGACCAGAACGTCCTGTGCTCCTTATATACTATTTAAAAATACAGATGTTGAAGTCTGGTTTCCAACAAGTAATATTTTGATACTTTGACTAAAGATACATATTAAGCCATTCCATGACCAGCAGTTTGCAGTTTGCCATTCCATGAATAGCAGTTACTATGATCCCTTTAAAGTACAAATCGAAGCATTAAGAAAGCCTTGATATATATTTAGTTGATGTAACTATTTGTACTCGTCATGGACAGAAATGTTTTCTGATTTTAGTGATCAATATATAGACTATATGTTGTGTTTTAATTGATCGAGTTTTTAAGTACCATCATTACAGCATTATATTGCACCATATATTTTGCTTTACGGGTAGCGTAGCGTAATCTATTTGTGAATTTTCCAGCAATATTTTTATTCAAAATTTTTTAAAATACTTTCATTTTTTTAATTTATTTGAAAGGAAATATCTTTTTATAAATACTTTCCCCTTTTTAGGTGCAGATGCTATTCGCGCTGCTAATGCCGGTGCTTCAGCTATTTTAGTGTCAAATCATGGTGGCAGGCAGATGGATGGAGTACCAGCAACTGTAAGCTTTCTAACAATTATTATAACACGACTCTAACATGGATTCCGTACTTACCATAAATAATGTTTTTCATTTATAATGCTCCGTAGATTTGTGTTTAGTATAATTTTCATCTTAAAATGTTAAATGACATTATTTAAACTTTAACAATCCATTATTTATTATATTAGAAATTACAATAATGCTTAATCTTACTAAAAACAAAAGTTTTCCTATATTTCAGAAAATATGATTAGAAAAATACTTTCAATACCATAGCGATTCTCCACTGAGAATTCATTGAATACAACGAAATGAAATACGACTAATATTTATCTTCATTATGAAATATCAACTGTTCCTTTTGGCATATTAAAATTGAATTTGTCCTCTTGGAATTGGGATGGTTGTGTCCTCAGCAATGATTAGTCTAATCCTTCTTTATCTTACCATCATTACAGCATTATATTGCATATTGCACCATATATTTTGCTTTACGGGTAGCGTAGCGTAATCTATTTGTGAATTTTCCAGCAATATTCTTGTTACAAAATTTTTTTAAATACTTTCATTTTCTTAAATTTATTTGAAAGCAAATATTTTTTAATAAATACTTCCCCCCTTTTAGGTGCAGATGCTATTCGCGCTGCTAATGCCGGTGCTTCAGCTATTTTAGTGTCCAATCATAGAGGCAGGCAGATGAATGGAGTACCAGCAACTGTAAGTTATTATGACGCGACTCTAACATGGATTCCGTACTTACCATAAATAATGTTTTTTTATTTATAATCCTCCTTAGATTTAAGTTTGGTATAATTTTGATCTTAAAATGTGAAATAACATTACTTCAAATTTAGCAATCAATTATTTAGTATATTAAAAATTACAATATTACTTAATCTTACTAAAAAAAAAAGGTTTTCTATATTTCAGCAAAGATGATTAGAAAAATACTTTCAATATCATAGCGATTCTCCACTGAGAATTCATTGAATACAACGAAATGAAATACGACTAATATTTATCTTCATTACGAAATATCAACTGTTCCTTTTGCCATATTAAAGTTGAATTTACTCTCTTCGAATTGGGATGGTTTTGTCCTCAACAATGAGTAGTCTAATCCTTCTTTATCTTGGAAAAATCTGTGTTTAATTTACTGATGAGAGATAAGTCTCCCATGTGCCAAGGGGTAAGATTACTCTTCGGAATGGAAACTACCATAACATATTTAAAACTGAAGATCTCTTCCGAATTACCATTTCTCTGCAAAAACTAACTGATCGTAAATTTATTTTCAAATCAATCCACTAATATTTTAAACCAATTACTGTTAAAAAATAATAGATATATATTGTATTTATGTTTTTGGCTTGCAGTACAGCTGGAATGAGTGCTTAAGATTGTTTTTCTTGTTTTTCTCTCATACGATACGTGATTGCTTGTTACTATATAAGAAAATCTATTTTATAAAAGTAGTGAATGCCCAATTACCTTACAAACTTCAGCAGTCTGATTACTCTCAGTATAATATTAATATTTTTGATAGCAAAAAATGTGTGAATTCAATAATATATTTGGTAATCTACTAAAATTTTCTAAAGGCCTTAAAATAATTTTCTATGCTTTTGTAATTCTTAAAATTTAAAAAATCGTGTTCATCTTTGTAAAGAATCGAAATTGAGCTATAAGTATTTATTTACATCTGTTCAAAAAAGAGACAAGTTCCATTATTTCAATAAAAACAAGAGAGTGGTATTTTACATCCAAAAAACTTACATTTGTTATATATTATAAATTTTAAAGATAGTAAAATTATGAGCTATACTTAATTCGCAAAAGGATGAACTCATAAGCAAAAAATTTTTCTGATTATATCTCATTTTTTTTTTTTTTTTTATAAAATTTTGATTTTACTTTCATAACAAGTGGTATATTAAAATCCATTGAAACAACTTGACTGATTATTATTCTAAAGCTATATAGATTATTAGGACAAATCATGTTATCTGTAATATAGGAAACGCATACGTTTCAACATAAAAAACTTATGTTCCTTATTTTCGTTTAAAGATTACTTACGCATACTTGTTACAGATTTTACTGTCAAATCTAATACATTTAGATCTTATATATTAGAGATAGATGCGTTACCTGGTGTTGTTGAAGCTTTAAGAGGTGTATATCCTCCTGTCGAAGTATATATGAATGGAGGAGTTCAAAACGGGAATGATTTCTATAAAGCAATTGCTAGAGGAGCTAAAATGGTCTTCGTAGACAGGCCTATGATCTGGGGACTTGCGCTTGCAGTTAGTAATGCTATCAAATATTTAAAAACAATGCTAGTTAGAAATTTAGTTATCTTAGAATTATTTCATCTTAAAATAATTTTTCCTTTGTAATTCACAAAGCTACTATTTTCATTTTTATTCTAGCATATTTTCTATCATGTTTGTTTGGGTTTTTAATTCAGCGCTTCGATTGTTCAACACACACCAAAAGCATAAGCGCATATTATGAGTCGATATCCACATTAAACCATGTTCTTCTTCTTCTTAAGGTTGGGTTTGTGTGTCATTGGCACCTCTGCTTTAATCAGCATTTTGTACCATTAACTCCAAATCCAATGTTTCCTAGTTCCAGTTACTCGGGTCACCCACTTTATTAATAAAGTCCGATAATCCTTTAATGGAGTCTAGGTGTAACTCTCTAGTATGGATGATGCCTAAAGAAGTTAATCTAGGGAGAGCAAGAGCCTCGCATTCGTAAGTGATATGCTTGGCCGTTTCCTCTTGTGTATGACATTTCCTGCAGATAGGATCTTACTGAAACAGTCCCCTTTTATGGAGGTGTTTTCTGAAATAGTAATGCCCAGTTATAAAGCCTACGATTAAACGTATCTTCTGCCTAGAGCATCTAAGAATTTCAGAGGCAATCCTCGCTGATGATCCACAGATCACACTTTTAGCATGGTTTTGACCAGGAGTGTTGAGCCAAGCTTCATACTACTTCCGTCTTTCCCATCTAAGAACATTGGTTTTTGTGGTCTTCAAATTGATCCCACAAAAAGGTTCTGCACCAATGGGAACAAAAGACGATCCTTGTTTAGCAAGCTCATCAGCCCTTTCATTACCTTCGATACCTTTGTGCCCTGGCACCCATACAAATATCACCTTGTTTCTAGTTGCCAGTTCTGTAAGAAAGTTTCTACATTCCAAAATCATTTGAGATTTGATTTCGAAAGAATTAAGCGCTTTTAAAGCGGCTTGATTGTCACTAAAAATGAGAATCCGTTAACCGTAGTAGCCCTTCCTCATATTTAGTCGCAGACAGTGGATAATGGCCAAAACTTCTGCCCGGAAGACCGTAGCGTATCGCCCAAGGCTTACAGACAGGCTGATTCTGGCTGACACGCCACATACTCCCAGTCCTGAGAGGCTGTTCTTCAGTGATTCATTTGTGTACCAGATTAGATCTCCTGTTTAAGATTCAAACATATAATAATTAAATATATAACATTTAGTATAATTTCATAAATTAATTAATATAATTAATGTTAATTTAAATCAATATCATTTATAAATAAGCATCCAGTTAAGGTTAAAATAAGAGCAGATGTAATAATCTGTAAAAATATTTCTTTTTATAAATGCAACATTTCAATAATAGCAATTTTTGTTTTTCCTGAAAAATTTTTAGTATGAAGCAATTAAATATAAGTTATTTCCCTCAACAAACAGTTTTTCTGTGAAAAATTTTGAACTTATATATTTTAATAAATGTATTTCTTTCAGTATGAAAAATCCTAATCTTTGTTATTTACATTTGTTTTTAGATTTTCATCTGTTCTAAGTAAATTCTCAAATTATTCGATTGTAATTTTTCAAAGTTTAGTTAAAATATTAAATTAGTCGTGGTAATATAATTTTTAGTTTTCAACCTAATCATCAACTTAATTTTTTGTTTTAATTTAGTAAGATTTTCCAATTATATAAATGAATTTTTATAATTAACTAGCAAATAATTTGTAAAGAATCGCAAAGTGGGAGGATTTTCTTTTTTTTTTTTTTTTTTTTTTGCTTAGAAATATACAATTACTTTTAACAAAAATCAAATTAAATTTCTTATATTTTTCTATTATTAAACATTGATGAAACAGTTATAGCAAAATTTATTGATACCTAATAGATAGTTATTTATTTTATAAATGACATTTATTTGCTTATATTTTTATGAAATAGATAAACTAGATTTTCTAAAATAAAAATTGCATTAAACTCACATATCTTGCTTCAGTTTCCTGAATCTTAATTTATGGATAAATAAAGTAGCTTTGAAATTAAA
This sequence comes from Latrodectus hesperus, assembly GCA_037975125.1. Classification (NCBI taxonomy): domain Eukaryota; kingdom Metazoa; phylum Arthropoda; class Arachnida; order Araneae; family Theridiidae; genus Latrodectus; species Latrodectus hesperus. Next base: position 90,208,939 of record CM075851.1, read on the forward strand.
ACTGTATTAATACTTTTTAAGAGAATATGGTCATCATTCATAAAGTAACTTTTATAGTAACACAGAAATTCATTAAATATCAAAAAATGTAAAACTGTTTTACCAATAATCTATAAATGTTATGTTGTTTTAATGTAAAATATTAAGTAAAATGTAATGTTTAATACAAAATACAGGAACTAAAATATATATATTTTATTTACATCAAACTGTAATTTAAAAATTACACATGATGGTATAAATAAAGATAAAAAGTAAATGTTGACTTAATTAAAAAGAAATTTTTTTCATTTCGAAGTTCAAAATTAAAATGAATATACTACCTTTATTATGTTTCAACCAACATTATCACTATACGAATAAAATTAATTGTATAGTAAAAAAATATAAAACAAATTTTTCCCAAATTTTAAATTCTATATATTTATATTCTACATATTCATAGTAAAATATAGTGAAATTAAAACATGGTAGAATAAAAAGTATATATATTTATATGGAATCATCATAATCAAAAATGCACATAATAATAAAAAAACAATGAAAGTATATTAATAGTTTTAATTTAAATATTTTGTTTAAAAACTTGGAAACCAAAATAAAATACGTTTGTATTTAATGAGGTTCAAATATATATGTTCATTCTATATCAAAATATTTTTTCAGTTAAAAAAATTTCATTTTATACAATTTTATTCAACTATGTAAATTACATTGATATCGAATAAACATATTTATTTCAGACTTATTAATTATTAAAAAAATACATATTAATAATAAAAAATACATATTAATTAGTAATAAAATGATGTAAAAAATTAGCATGATCATAGTAAAAAATTAGCATGATGTAAAACAAAAGTAGCAACGAAAATTCTAATAATATACAATCTTTAATCCCTTAGAATAATTAAAATAAATTGATATTTTGTAATATATAAAAACGATTTTGAATTAAAAGTATCACATTTTATTTTACTAGAGGTATATATTTTTACAAGTTATCACAAAGTGGATTGAAAATAGTTACAGAAGTAAAATTTTATATTTATGTTTTGCCAAATGTAGTTTATTATATATGTAAACAGATTATGAGAACCTTTTTTAATCGTTTCGGTATAAGCAATCAGTTTATACCGAAACACAGCTTAACCCTTAATTAGGGGCTCTATGCTTTTATCTAAATTGTCAAAGGGCCATTTTAGTATAGAGTCATATAACACTCGTGAGAAAATGGAACTCTCTAAGATAAAGTCCCTGTAAAGTACTCAGTCTGGATAAGCTGACTTATAGGTAGGCAAGAGCCAGGCGTCTCTCTGTGATCTTGATTCTTTCTCAGACCCCTCGTTACGTCGCTGGGACTTCAAAATTTTCAGAGTAACTTCAAATGCCACTATTTAACTCTTAACTTTCAGTAAAAGCAAAATGATGATATAAATCTCCACAAATCTAAAATTATTGGAACTAACATGCATATTCAAATTTTAAAAAGTCCATAGTAATGAAAGAAATTTAATATTCTTGCCATGTATTCCAAAAAAATTACTGATTTGTCAAATTGTTAATAAACAACTAAATTAACTAGTAATGAAATCCAACATGCTTAATCTAGTTTTTCTATTTAATTTCTTGCCAACATTTTGCATGATAAATAGCTTCATGTTGATAAGGAATAATATCAAGAGCATTTTCCTGCTTCTTTATTACTAGCAAATAATTAGCAATTTTAAATACAGACATTTTTTTATGTGACAGTATTAAAGTTCAGTTATTTTCCAAATCCTAAATATCAAATTTATAAACTTTAATAAATATAACAGTAAAAAATTGTGAAAACGTTTCACTAAAATTAATAAGAATGAGTATTTATTATAATCTATGAACAATCAGTTTTGTTACGAAGGTTTTTGTATTAGTATTCTATAGAAAGTACACAACACTATGTAATAAATCCTACAGCAATTATACAAACATTTATGAAGTATATCAAGGTATAAAAAACTTGCAAAAGAAAAAAGTCTTGCCTGTTAAGAATGCCAAATAAAATTATCAGTATACTTCACATCATTACTTTTGATGGCAAGAGAAAATAATTGTCTTTTTGTATACAATACGTTCAAAATCTGAATCGATAAACAGATATTTAAACATGATTTAACCACAGAAAATAAAAGCACAATAGTTAAAAATTACTTTCTGAGTGTTTCAAACTATAAATGTACATCCAGGCTATTACTTTTATTTAAATTGATCAAAAGTAACTCCAGATATCTAATGAAAAACAAAATGAATATCTATATACACTAACGATTGACGTAATAAAAAAATTTTCGCATGCAATTTTAGAATCAGTTATCAATCTAATCTACTGCGTTTAATTTAACATTTTATAAATAATTGAAGAATAATATTTTTAAGAAATATATATTGAAAGATTGAAGTTTATACATATTAGAAGAGAAATATTTTTCAAGGAATATATATACATTGAAAGACAGCATATCTAAGCGATTTCTCTGTCCAAAAATTTAAAAAATACGTATTCAAATAATAAACATTACGAATAACAATTGCAAATAACACAACTTGAATCCTCTCCAATATTTACAAATGGCTGTCATCTTTTTCAAAATGTTTTCAGAAATTTCTATTGCCATAAATAAAAGTAGAAATCACTAAAATGTATCTTTTTAAATATATTATGTAATTTTAATAGTTAAAAACTTATAAATTTTTAAGAAAATTCAAATTTTTCCCCCAATTTTAAAAATTTGGGAATTTTGAAAATTCCCGGGAATTTTCAAAATTTCCATGGGAAAAAACCCGGTTTATTCCCGGAAAAAACCCGGGTTTTTTCCCATCCTTGCAACACTACTCACAATTGCTTACCCGTATGCGTTCTCTTGCTGGCGCAACGGCAGGAGAAGCTATTTTACGATCCTTGTGGCTTTCCAGACTTCCTACAAGCACGCAAAGCATTCTCGCTGCACTTAGTGATGATCTCCCTCAACTTGCCGCAGTAGCGGACAAAATTTCAGACCTCACTAATGCTTCAACCATGAATTCCACAAGCTTGCAACCATCTCCTCCGACGAGCACCCTTGAAGCACAAATATCGCAATTGACTAAACTAGTGAGCGAACTCTCAACCATTGTTCATCAAAACGCACGTTCTAGGCAAAATCAGCGCCACTATTGAAATAACAGCAAGCGACGTAGTCCATCAAGGGGATGGAACCGCCAATACAAAGAGCCCTCCAATAATTTATGTTTTTACCATACAAATTTTGGATCAAATGCTAAAAAGTGTACACCACCTTGCTCCTTCCGTCAACCGGAAAACTAGCATCGCGGTCACAGGTGGCCACGATGGCTGACTGCGGCACTTCCCGAATTTATGTGGTCGACAATGCCCTAAACATGAAATTTCTTATTGACACTGGGGCTGACGTGTCCGTCATTCCTCGCCCTAAGAATTTTAATACACAAAGAGAAAAACTGACTTTATATGCAGCTAACAATACTTCTATTCCAACTTACGGAACGAAGTTATTAACTCTCAACTTAAACCTACGAAGATCATTTTCCTGGCCTTTTATAGTCGCTGACGTCTCAAATCCTATCATTGGTGTTGACTTTTTGAGACACTTCAACTTACTTGTCGACGTCCGGCGCAGGCAACTTCTGGACCCCACAACCAACATCTCGGTCACTGGAAAAATTGCTACGGAGCCACTTCAGAAAGTTATGTTAATAACTGAATCTTCAAAATTCCACAAACTTTTGTCTGCTTATCCCGCTCTTCTAAACACCTCGGGTCTCAATGGTGATAGGCCCAGTTACGAGGTATATTACCATATTGAGACCACCGGCCCTCCAGTTTTTTCCAAGCCCAGACGTCTCAGCACCCCTCTCCTAAATTCGGCAAAGGAAGAATTCCAATTCATGCTACAACAAGGCATCATCCGTCCATCCAAAAGTCCTTGGGCAAGTCCTTTGCACATGGTTCCAAAGAAAAGCGGTGACTGGAGACCTTGCGGTGACTACAGACACCTGAATGCTGTCACAGTTCCGGACCGCTATCCTGTCCCACACATCCAGGACTGCACACATCTGTTAGCTGGGCGGAAAATTTTTACCACTCTTGATGTCACACGCGCCTACAACCAGATCCCTTTTTTCCTGACGACATACCAAAGACGGCGGTGACGACACCTTTTGGACTCTTCGAGTTTGTTTTTATGCCATTTGGCCTCCGAAACGCTTGGCAGACCTTTCAGAGATGCATTAACAATGCTCTTCAAGGTTTAGACTACTGCATTGCCTACCTTGATGACATCCTGATCGGTTCTACAAACGAAGAGGAACACATTTCTCACTTGAAAGAAGTCTTTAATCGCTTGCAACACTTCGGTTTCACACTCAACCCATCTAAGTGCATCTTCGGCCAATCAGAAATCAAATTCTTAGGTTGTCTGATCACCCAAGACGGGGTTCGCCCACTTCCTGAAAAAGTTGAAGTCATATCATCTTTCCCAAAACCCCAAACTGTGGCTGTGCTTCGACGTTTCCTGGCCATGATTAATTTTTACCGAAGATTCTTACCAGCAGCCGCCCGCCGACAAGCTCCTCTCACTCATTTCCTAAAAGATAGCAAGAAGAAGGACAATCGCCCAGTTGTGTGGTCCGAGGAAGATAGCGCAGCTTTCGAACGCTGCAAAGAGGACCTGATTCAAGCCACTACCTTGTCTTATCACACAGATAATGACAAACTCATTCTTGCAACCGATGCTTCAGATATGGCCATTGGCGCCACTCTGCAAGCTGAAACTCCACACGGCATCAGACCCCTCGCCTTCTTCTCAAAGAAGCTCACTTCTACGGAAACTCGATACAGCACATACGATAGAGAACTTCTAGCCGTCTATGCAGCTGTGAAACATTTTCGACATTCCTTGGAGGGACGACAGTTCCAGATCCAGACAGATCACAAACCTCTCACCTTTGCCTTTACTACAAATTCCTCATCCTCTCCAAGACAGCTCAGGCAACTGGACTTCATCGCACAGTTCTCCACCGATATTAAACATGTCAAGGGATCGGAAAACGTCGTGGCAGATACCTTATCACGCATACACGACATTACCATTCCTTCTGCCATTGACTTCTCGTCCATCACAGCAGCACAGGAGAATGACCAAGAATTACAGGCACTTTTGTCGAATCCTAGTGCCAGCAGTCTCAACTTTCAACCCTTGAAGTTAGACCCACAAACTTCAATCTTTTGTGACACATCTCAAGGAACTGTTCGCCCTTATCTACCTGCATCCTTCCGGCAACCTGTTTTTCAGCAACTCCACAACTTGTCACACCCTGGGCGACGAAAAAACTTATTCAACAGCGATATGTATGGCCATCTATGCTCAGTGATATAACTGCCTGGACTAAGGCATGCCTCTCTTGCCAAAAGTCCAAAGTTCAGCGTCACACAAAGAGCCCGATCCAAAAAATTCCTGTGCCAGACAAGCGTTTTGCTCATGTCCACATCGACATTGTTGGACCGCTATTACCATCAGAAGGCTCAAGATATATTCTGACATGCATAGACCGCTTCACCCGGTGGCCAGAGGCAATTCCCATAGCAGATATCACTGCTGACACGACTGCCAGAGCCTTCTATAATCATTGGATAGCACGTTTTGGTGTTCCTGAACTTGTTACTACTGACCAGGGGCGACAATTCCATTCGAATCTCTTCAAAGCACTCACCAAGTTACTTGGAATTCAGCGCATCAGGACGACTCCGTACCATCCGTCATCCAACGGAATCGTGGAGAGATGGCACCGCAGTCTTAAGCAATCGCTCATGGCTCATATGTCACAGTCACAGCGTTGGACCGAAGCCCTGCCGACTGTCATGCTCGGTCTACGTTCTGTTTTTAAACCAGACCTGCAATCGACTTGTGCAGAGATGGTCTATGGAACCACCATTCGCCTTCCAGGTGATTTTTTCAACCCAGCATTGGTTAGGCCATCACCGGATACTCCTGACCATTCATTCTTACAAGATCTTAAAGAACAGATGTCAAAGCTGTCACCAACCCCTGCATCGAGACATCTCTATTCCACGCCTTCCTTTTTTGTACCGTCAGAACTCTCCTCATGCACTCATGTTTTTGTGAGGCATGATGCTGTCAAGCTTCCTCTTCAACGCCCTTACGATGGACCCTTTAAAGTCATCACTCGTCACGAGAAAACTTTTCTGCTGGACGTCAATGGTTCCCAAACCACCATCAGCATCGACAGGCTGAAACCAGCATTTCTTCTCCCACCTTCGTTCAACGAGAGTTCTAACGGGCAACAAGATGTTCCACACACTCCAAGTCCTGTTCAGAACACTACGGCTGAGACGTGTCCTGTTCCCGCTAGCAACCAACCTCCAACTGTCATCACTCGTTCAGGTCGTCGTGTACGATTCAATCTTCGATACTCCTCTTAATCGTGCATCGTACTAAGGGGGGAGTACTGTGGCGATCACACATACAACATTAAATCCAGTACATTCCACCAGATGGCAGCACAATACCAGGGATCTCACAAGAGATGTCAAATCCAACATAGACACCAGATGGCAGTACCGCACCAGTGATTCAGGGAAAAAGAACGAACTGTGAGTCAGACTGTTAACTCCGACCGAAACTGTCGTCACTCTCGCGCCCTATATGTATCACATTTGTATATAGTGTTAATAAAATATCGTTTATGTTTATAACCTTCTGATGGATCTTTTTCGTTTATTGGCTTTAGTTTAAGATTTTATCAGGCCGATAGATCGTGCATACTACAATTAGCCAAACTACATTAAAGATTTAACGCTCACAAATTAGAGTCAGTACTGCTCAAAGTAAACAACAAATTTCTGGAATGTAAGAAAAATCAATTGGCGAAGCAATAAGTTTTGATGAGAAAAGAAACAATTGTATTTCATTTTAGGTCAATCTTATTTCTTTGTATGCTATTGTCATTTTCAAATATGTATTTCACATAGTTGTTTTATTAGAGTAAAAAAGATTTGAAAATTTCTCAGGTTTTACTCAAAAGAACTCTGTCAATTGTAATACAAATTTAAAAAAAAAAAAACTTTTTTTATTTAATTGCATAAATTGCTTATTTATGCTCAATAAATCAGTTTCTTTCAAAATACAATATATTTTGGAAAAGCTATTCTTACACAACTATTTATTGATTATACGTTGGTAAAACATTTTATCTTGTCGAAATTAAAATAAAATTTATTTCCAAATAGGGAAAAGTGTTATTTTTTAGCAATAGAATCTAATTAGAAACCAATTAAGTTAAGTGATATTGTTAATAATTTGATAACATTAAATTTAGATGATTAAATTTGTATTATACTGATCAATTTCAAGAAGTGAGACTTTGGAGAATAATATGAAAGGCACTTCGAAATTGCAATTATTGGGAAAGATTCTTTATAATTTCATAAGTATTATTGATATTTGATTGAATCATTAAACAAACATCTTCAGATATATTTCCTAAAAGCACTTTTATTTTATGTCGAATTATTAGACACACTTATCATGATAAAAAAGAATGGAAAGCACACATTCTGTTTACATCATTATATGAATTATTCTCTGAGTGTTTTTCAAAATACTGCATTACGGTGTTGATCATGAAAAATGTATCTAGTACAACCATGAAAAAATCGAATGTATTGCTTAATGCTTTATATTTGTGTGGGTTTCCTGCATTGCAGAGTAAAAACCACAACAGAATATTCAAAATTTGGAATATTTTAATAGCACAATGGTTTCATTTCGTATCGATATATACGATGATTCAGTGTGGAATTGATATATTTTATTGCAATCACATTAATTGCATCAAAGTGAAAGTCTTGTTATGTGCCACCAGAACCTTCATTTTTATCAGCTGGTTTTTATTGTACATAAAAAGAAAACATTTGAGGAAATTGCATGAGAAATTTCTTGGATTATGCCAAAAGCATCCATTTTTAAATATACACCGAATAATCATTGATGTAATCTGCATAATTCTTTTTCTAATCGCTCTTACATTCACCCTCATGTTATTGACAATATTTTTAAAAAATTCTGATATCTTTGAGGTATGGTTTAAATTTTTAATAGTCCAGACTAAATTTAGCTCATTTTTTTCTTGGCAAAATATGCATACTTATAAATGTAATTTGCGTTATGTTGTTCTATTTCTTGATATTTTTTGATCAGTTTTGTCTCTCTATTACATTTCATGGTATTCGGTACTCAGCAGCATGCTGCAAGTAATTGTGAACGAATTTCTGTCAAAGCCTTTTAATGTGTTCAATATGAGGACATTTATGAACGAATATGAATCAATACATAATTTAGTTTGCCTATCCAATGAGCATTTATCAAAGCTATCTTTTTGGCTAGCTGCTTCTCATCTCATTCAGTTATTCCAAATATCTTCCTATGTTCTCATTCCAAATGCTTTTAATCCTTCAATTTTATTTCACCTGAGCTGGGTTATATCAACTTTTAACGTAGTGTTATTTTATGCAATTGTTCATTTTGTCTCTCGTGTTCATTTATAAGATCAAATGTTGAGAATTAAAATAAAAGAATATACGTTTCGTCTGAATTTTGTGGACGATAAGAAAAAATTATCAGATTTAATGATTAGATTTATCACTTCAAAAGAGAAATTAGTTTTAAACGCTTGTGGCTTATTCTATTTCACTAAAAGCATTATTTTGACCTCTTTAAGTGTCTTCATTACTTACAATCTTTTGATTTTACAGGTCACCGCTGTTGAACCACAGAATGTATTGAATACTCTAAAAGATGATTCAATCAGTATCTTATAAATTTTTACTTCATATTGTCAAAACATGTCATTTTATTATTCACTTAAATTGCATTATCAAAGAAATTAGCGTTTTGAATCTTAGAGTTGAAATCTTAGCAGTGACAAGTTCAAATCTATTGAAAAATTCGGATTCATAAATTTTCTATTATATTTCAATGTTGTGCAAATTTAAATAATGTGATCACAATCGAATTTGCACGCAGAATCAAATCTATCTAGAAATTTTTATCTCAAGAGATCTATGCATTTTTATCTCAAGAGATGTAATTCCCTTTTTTCAAAATATTTGAGAACTTCTGTGCATTTATCTTACCTTGAAAGGACTCAAGGATTATAGCACTGCATCCTCAAGTTATCTTGTTTTTTTTTATTCCCTTTCTTCTCTTCACCTTGTGAACAGTATTACTAGTAGCGATAAATTGGTAATTTAAATCCTACTAACTGAAGGTTCTCTTAGAAATAGAGAAACTGATATCCGTTTTGCTTATGTGCGTGGACATCATAGATTTTATGGAAATGAAAAAGCTAATTTCTTAGCCAAATTTGCCTTAAATTTACCAATAGATGTCAATATTAGCATTTCAAAAACTGTTGGAGTTTCTTTCATTATTAGAAGCTTTTATCTGATTGAAATGAAGAAAATGTTTCATCTTGTAATGCGAAGATAATTAAAATATTCTTTCCTACAGACATTAGCTGTATTCAGAGTCTTTCTTCTCAATTAGTATTAAAATTTAGCCAGTTTTTAACTAGTCACACTAAATTTACAAGTTACTTATTTAGTTTCAATCTACAATAAAATAATTTATAAGAATGTTCAAAAAGAGTACCTCAAGATGTGAAACATTTGGTTTTCTCATGATCTTTGATGATCTCAGATTATGTTCCCAGAACGAATTAAAAATGTTCGGTTTGACTTGGCCATTGAACTCGTCTATTTTTGTGAAGTCCAAACTGCTTTTGTTGGCTTTATTCATTGTAACATTTAATGTTTTAATTAACTGGCTCCTGTAACGTGCACGCACACTATAAGTGTAGTACACTTGTAGTGCACGTGAGAATTCACGTGTTAAAAATAAAAAACTATTTGAAGATATTTTGCAACATGTTTTTCTCAAGAAATTTAATTATTGGTCAAATGCATTCAATACTCTATTATAAAATTATTTTCAGCATTATAGCAAGACATTGACGTGTTAAAAACTATTTACTGTTATCAATAATATTGAATGAACTAAATAAAGCTCTCTCAACTTTCCCAAAGTCACTCAAAGAAAATAATTATTTCAAATGCTGTCTTTTCTTCAAATTAAAATTAATGAATGTACTTATGTTAACTGTTACTTATGTTAATGTTAACTGTTTAATTTTCGTAAAAAAACTTGCTGTGCTATAGATATGATGTTTCATATGTTTCTTGAAAAACAAAAATGGTAGTTGTATGGCTGAAGGCATTATGAGGATGGCACCTGAGCGATTAATTACTCATTTGTGATTCAACTTACTTCTGAAACTACTGATGAAAGGTTTCTTTGGAAATCACCCCATCGAACTGTATTTATCAGAAACCACATTATCATAGTGAACATTTTATAACGATATAATTCGTGCGAAACAATCATTACAACGTAACCCATGTTAAAAAGCAAATGAAACTCACTCAGTGTGCTTAATTATTAATATATATTATCATTTCGAATCATATTCAACTAGTGTGCAGATTAAAAAGTTGTCAAATATAGATATTTGTTTTGACATTTGCTACATTCGATGACCTCGCTGATAAAAGAATAGTTAGTGCATCTGCTTTAGTTTTAACAATGCGTGGCTTCGACTCTCACCTAGGTTTTCGATGTCTGTGGTGATTAGGAATCCACTTTACACCGTAAATTCTTGTCTAGTTAATCCTTGTGTGTAAAAAAATGACCGTTGACAGACAAACCAGTTAACCAATTTAAATTCTATGAGTGATTTAAATTATTTCCCACAATCTGTAGGTAGGTAGCGATAGGTAGAATCAATTCATTATCTCATACAATTTACAAACTTCAGAGTAATATTATAGAAAAACATATGTTACATTAATAATTATACATGAAGGTGATGTCAACAAAAGTAAAGCGTATCATATAATACGTTTTACTTTTGTTGTAAATTTTATAATAATATGAATTTTTATAATTTTATTTTTAATAATATTGGCAAAACATTTTAAATAATTACTGAGAATCAAAATATCAATTTCAATCTCTAGCAGCAACGAAATCAATGTTTTATTTATTTAGATTCTAATAAATTAATGCATTCAAACTTATTTTCCATGTTTACTCATCTAATACTAAGATGTTAGGATGCTATTCTCTTTAAAATATCCTTTGAAAAACCATAGAACTTATCAGCTATTCTTATTGAATATATAAATTAGTATATAGTTTTGTAAATATTATAGCTTTCCAAAATTTATAATTATATTTTGTGTTGTTTCTATAAAAGTTATTTGACTAGTATCAGTAAAAAATTGACATTAATTGATGCATATGAAAAATAAAAAGGAAAATGCAAAGAAGAATGTGTGTTGTTGCTAATCTCGGGACTATCTAGCAGAGCTAGACATTCCCCACGAATCCTTATCCAAATTTTCATATCCAAATCCAAATCCACATATCCAAATTTTCCAAAATTAGTATGTATGTAAAAAGATCGATAAAACTGTTATCTGTTATTAACAAATTCCTAAGAAAATATATTAAAATTTGATCAGCCTAATCTACAATAAAATAAAACTATTAACCTTTAAAACATATATTTATATATGTTGACCAGGAAAAGTTCTACTAAAAATTAAAACTTAAAAATTAAGTGTTTGCTTATGTTTGTAAAAATTATAATAAAAAATACATAATAATTTGTTTTAAAGTAACACCAAAATAATCAAATAACTTAATTATTAATAAAGCTTAAATTAAAAATTTGTAATCATTTATAATCTGTACTTACTTTTTAGTAGAAAATAGAGAAACATACTAATTTATTCAAATGAATTTGATTAATAAATTGAATCAATTATATAATTGTAGAAAAATACATTTTCTCTGTTTCTATTCAATATTATCCCGTTCCGAACGTTACAAATATCGTTAAACATATAATCAAAAGCTGTTAAGAACTATAAAAAGATAAGTTACATAAATGATATTACAGAAGCTTAAGATATATTTAATAAAATTTTTTATTTGAGCAAAAATTCAGCAACCATATTTTTGGAGAATTTCGCTTCATATATTGGTGCTTATTTAATAAGTCCAATAATTGCAGAAATTTGACTTCCATTATAAAATAAAAAGCCAAGATAAACCAATATTATAAAATCAATATTGATTTATCTTGGCTTGGGGAAACTTGACTATAATTAGAGTATCTTGGCAATCCCAATATTGAGGAAAAAACTTGGTTTTCTTTATAAATCCAGTATTACTTTCATCTTAACAACTTCATATTACATTTTAGGCCCTAAGCTTTTCTTACTCAAGATAGTCAATAGTGGACCAATATATTCTGTTCATTTGACATTTGCATTGAATTTTATTTAATGCACTTAGTTCTTCCATTTGATAAAAGTGATACCATGATGATACTTGACTATTAAGATATTATTTCTGAGCTTTAATTAAATACTAAATCATAATAATAATAATGCTGAAAGCAAGTATTGATGTATCCAAGAACATTATAATGAAGCAATGTTTGACATAATATTACATTAATTCATAACGTGCCACGTGATATTATTGCACAAATGTTTAATCACATTTTAAAGTATAGTGTTTTAATTTATTTGAAATGTCTTACGTTTCTTTTTAATTAGATGTTAAAATCAAAACACCTCTGCTAAAGTGTTTTGTACCAAGCTAAATATATCTTACGTTAGATAGTTTTAATTAAAATGTTAGCAATTTTTAATTTTTTTTTTCGTGTTCTATGGGAAAATATCACTTTTTGCTTATGCACACTTTGTATCAAACAAATTAGTTTTAAATATACTAGTAAATTGCTTTAACAATGCTAAATTACTTTAATGTTCATTTTTTTCGTCGGATTAGAATAAAGCTCAGTATTCTAGTAAATGTACTAGCAAATTACTGATTGCAAATACTAAATTACTTTAATGTACTAGCAAATACTAAATTACTTTAATGTTCGTTTTTGCTTCGGATTAGAATAATCAAAAGATATATATTAAATAAATCTTAAACATCACCTACTACATATACTGTGTGACACGTGAAAGAAATTTCAGCTGAATTTGCCATTTGTGAATTTCGTGTTTAAACAGAAGAAGTTATGATGGAAGCTTACTGTACTGAGTTATCAAATTTTACTTACTATTTTAAAACTGATAAAACAAAATTTTTATATAATGAAACAGGTTTGTATTCATTTTTTAAAAAAATATGGTTTTTATTCATTTTTTAAAAAATAAGTTAACTGTTTATTTAAAGTTTAACAATAATCTATGAAATTTTTATATAAATTTTCATACGATTCGTAATAAAATTTTAATGAATAAAATTACCCATAATAGTTATTTATAATATTAATAATAATCTTTTAACTATGGTTACTTGAATGCAATTCTAGTAGATGATGAAATCTCGAGTTCTTAGTGCCAAAAGTTACTTATAAATAAGTGCATGACCCCAATCCATGCGTTTTAAAAATAAAAAAGTGAACGCATTGGAAGGAAGAAATGTTATGTTCATAATAAATAATATGACTTGGTAAGTATAAAAAAAACAAATGATTTTCCTACATATTTTAAAACTTTAATATTTATTTTTAATTAATTGTTTCTTTTGCTCGCGCCCGTATTTAATGAGAATTAGACAAAGAGTGTGCTTCCTCTTTATCAAATATTCATTTTTTTCTTTTTTATCAAGATAGGATAAATTTATCAATTTAATATTAGGGATAGTAGTAAATCCATTCATCTGCTTCGATTTAAGCAACGGAAAACAAAAGATAATTTCCAAAAAGAATTTTAAATATTTACTATTAACAATGAGTTCCGTTTACATATCCGGTCGTCAACGGAATAGATGATCTGAAAGCATAACCAAACGGCGAAATAGACACATGTGTTTCATCCTTGCGAAATTCTTAAACTATTTTACAATATTTACAAAGTAATTATTTTACAATAATGCTAAATGTGTTTAGTAATTCAAAGAAAATATTTACAACGTTAAGAAATTCGAATAACTTTAAAGGTCATAAGATTTTATCAACAACTTTTCAAAAGATATGCTAAAACGTAATTTGTGTGTGAATTTAAAAACTTAATTTATTATTGCTTTACTCTGAAATATTTATTTAAGTATGAAATATTTACAATAAGTGTCATCAGACTAACAAGATTACATGACATTTGAAACATTCTGCAAAATTCATATAATATTGGACAATATGTAATAGTTAGTACTAAACTTTAACATACTTAACCTGTTTTAAATCGTTCTAGATATGAAAAATTGATTAAGAAAATTTTTCACAGAATGTTTGATTTGTTAATTTAACTAATTAATTAGAAAAGATTTCGGAATATCAAGAACGTTTTTTAATATTACATGATATTTCACTTTTCATAATATTTAAATATTTTTCATGTAATAAACATTTTTCAAAACTTGTATAGTATTGGGCAATATTTACATAATACCTCATACTAAAAGTATTAGCATATTTAATCTAATTTCTAAACATTGTAGATTTTAAAAAGTTGATTAAGAAAATTTTTACAGAAAAAAGTAATTTTTTTGGAGGAAAAAAACACATTCATTAAATAATAATACTTTATGACCGAAAATTTAAATAGTAAATAAAAAAAATAATATTCAACAATTCACAGTATAATAATTTGTAAAACTTATTGGTAATAAATGCAATTAGTTTCGATCTGAATTAATTAGGTTTAAATTGTTCTAATTGTTATAAGCTGCGAGTCGAATTAAAATTTGAATGAATATTAACTAATGGAGAGCTGCAGAAAATATTGAAAAAAAGAAACCGAGAATTATTCACATACATATCTGTATTCTTTTAAAAAAATCTCAATTACTTTCTTATGTAAAAAAAATAGTGAAATAAAATAATTAGATCATTAAAATGAATTAAAAAATCCTTCAATTTTTTATTATTCTCATCATACATATAATAAATAATACATTTATTTAGAAAGTTTCAGTGACAAATTAAAAAGTTTTAAAAATATTTTTGTTTTTATAGTATAGTTAAAATCTAAATGCGTTCAAAAAATAAAAAATAAATTACTTCAAAACTTTACTTGAATTGGAATTCGAAGTAAAATGGAGTATATAGAGAGTTGATTATAAGAGCTGATAACATTAAACTAAGTAATTATTAAATACTTTAATAACAATGCTCAATTGCTTTTGTTACTAACGATAATTTTAAAAACTGTATTTTTCATACATTTGCGAACATTCTATAACGATGAACACACACACACACAATTATAAATATTTAATAAATCTTCCACTTTAATAATAGAATTATACGTTTTCTTTATTAATTAATTTAACCTTTTTTCAGCGTTATTAACTACTATTATTTAATAGACAGAAAAAACACAGCCATATATTTATTTTTTATAATTTTAGGTTCTTAAGCACATTTTCTAAACAAAGGTAAAGTACGTTAAAATATTGTTTCATTAATTTCAATTTAATTGCAATTTTATTTACTTTCTTAATATTTTTCATCTTTTTTAAACACGTCCACCTGTTCTGCTGAATATATAACCAGCCGAAATGCTACGTTAAGCAATAAAATTGCTACATATGGAATTTTTACAAATGTTAGCTTATCAAGTTTGATGACAAAATACTCCATTGTAATAAATTAAGCGGCTTTATAATGGATTCCTGAGTCAAACAGTGTCAAGTTCAGCTGTGTGATTCGTACGTTAAAACTAATATTGGTGTTGTCCCATTATCTAAAATTTAAATAAATGAAAAAAACTATAAAGATTAATACGTAATTAAAATATTGAAATTTTGTTAATTATATAATCATTGTTTTTAAATTAGTCTACATCAGTGAATTAAAGTATTATAATAATGTCGCGTGTCTTTTTATTGTGGAGTTTATATTTCTTTGCTCTTAGTTTGATGCAAGGTATTTGGGCTTATGATGTTTGGAATGATGTAAGTAGATTTAAGAATATTTATTATTTTACGATTGCTAATAAACAGAATTTTCCATTTTAGAAGAACAAATTTTACTTTTCTAACTGAAATATATGATGAGAGTCCAATATTAAATACATTTAATAAATGTCTTTCGGCTGATAAATAGAACAAAAAGGATGTGAATTTCGTCAAAAATATTTTTCAACAAAAGAAAGCTTAAGAAAATGAAGCGAGGATTCTTTTATCAAATTTTTTATGTTTGTATCAAGTTAAAAAAAATGTTAGCAATGATATTTTGATTTCTGTTAAAAAAATTTTTTGTTAAAAGGAAATTTAAAAAATTTAACCAAAGTTTTATTTAATTATTTTATTTTTTATTTATTTTTTTTACAAATTTTGTTAAATTTTTTTTCATTATTAACTGCAACCTTTTGCTGCTAATATGAAAGAATTTATGTACCCAAACGATAATTTATTTTCTAATGTGTAATATTTGTAAAATAAAACAAACATATTGATGGAATAAAACCTGTTTATGACCTGTTTTGCTTTATATTTTTAATTTCACATTCCCCAATGCCTTAATGATATAGTAAATTTTAATGTCATAAAAAACACGCGCTTCTCTGATTATTAGTTTCAACTCGCTTAATTCTAATCTTCAGTTCAATATTTCGTGAGTTCCATTTCCAGCCAGTGTGGGGATGTTCACATTTTGACTTTGAAATTACTTTAGCTGTGCTTCTCACTTAAATTAGCTGTGGAGTGCAAAAATTATCATAGAACAGTAAAGAAATCAAAATAATAGACTTTTGCAGAAAAAATAGAAAACTTTTAATGGTTTTAACAAGAGTCTACTGAATTTAGAAATAAATTTTACATTATGTATGCAACTGCTAACTATAGTCCAACAGTAAGACTATGGTCTTCAGAGTGGAAAGTTTCAGGTTCAATTCTTACCATTGAGTAAATTGCACTCTTGGAGAACTTTTCATTGATAGAAGGCAATATTCACGTTCGTAAGAGAGAAAACTCGTATGATTTTTAAGCGCTCAAGTAATAAATTTGAATACAGGAAACAGGAAGGTGATATTCGTCTCCCCTTGTTTAAAAATGAGTGTAATCGAATCTGGGACATTTTGCTTCAATGAGCTCTATCTTACAATTAGAATTCGATGATTCTTTGATTTTTGTAGTGGATAACTAATGACCAAAGGATGCTGTACAGATTTTTAAGATCACCGAAGGAGGACTATTTATAGGTAGTAAGCCCCCCATTTTCCCTATCAGCCAATGAGAGAGCCCAAAAGACTTTTTAAACACTCATCCTGACAGACGTGGAGAAAACAGATGCATAACATCCATTTCTCGTAATTCAACAATGGCTAAGATCGAACTTGAGAACTTCCTCTGTGTAGCGCGTTATCCTACTATTTCGCCAAGCGGAATTAGGATGCGTAGAAAATTTTCAAGTGGTACAATTCATAGAAAAATTTTTCCTGATTATTAGATGTTGACGTTCTACATTTTGCGCACGAAGATTGGCCCAGGACCTACTGTTTAAAATGAATTCTGAGCCATATTTACTCTCATAATAGTAATGGAACTCAAAAACTGTTGAAGTACAGGCTAGAGCTCTATCATGAAGCTACCATCTCGGCTAAGTTTTCAGAAAAGAATCAGCATTGATGTTTTAATTGTTTCACAACAGCTTTAATCGGTAGACTTCACAGAAACAAATAATCGATTTAAAATGTTAAAATAATATCTTTATGAATATATTTCAATTTTTAGAATAAACAGGCATCACACATTGCGAATATATTTGTGAACTAATCATTGAAAAAACACACAAAAACATTTTTTTTAAAAATGTACATGTAGTTTATTATATTTTCTTTGGTTACAAATAAGTGATAAAAAAACATCAATATGGTTTATTTTGATTATTTAATCTTTTTTCTAATCTATATTAAGACTTATTTTAGAATACTAATCATCATTGCGAACTTTACAGAAAGGAAGTACATTCAATCTTACTTGAGTTAATTATACTATCAATAGTTGAAATTCAGTTCCACGATTAACAGATCAGAAAAACATACATTTTCTTGCAAGTTAATGTACAATAGCATTTATTAGCAAGTAATAACATTTTTTGGTAAGTAGTAACTAATATGTATTTTCTCCTTGTTCAATTAAGATTTACATGAAATCAAAAATTTTAAATTAAAACCTGAAAAAAATGCTAGTTACATTTATTTAGAATAAATTCTTGCTTGCTCAAAGACAAGTCTCTGGTACCAAGATCTACCCTCTCTGTCCCAAATGCCGAGTGGTTCAGGACTCCCCATCTCATATTTTTCAGTGCATTGGGTGCGAGAGAGGGGACATGGAGTTGAGACCGGAGGTGGTGCTTGAGAGACTGACTATTTTTCGATTCATGGGGCTGGTGTGATGGTATTGTCACGCCAGTCGGGGATAAGCAACAACAACAACAGAATAAATTCTGAAAGAACTCGATATTAGTCACATTCATGAATATTTTGGAATCCGAATTCAAATAGTTAAAATGTCGACTAGAACATCATTGAAATAATTTTAATCTAAAAGAATTTTGATAGTAAAATTTATTGTGATATTTTGAACATTATCTACATATTGAAAATTAACCTATTGTATCGTCAATAGGAGAGCTTAAGAGGGTATAAGTTCTTGTAAGGATGCTGAAGTGGTTATTGATAAGTTCTCCAGCACAATAGCTCGTAGGTTCGATTTCTAGATCATATTTGGATGCTTGTGGAGGTTCAGAATCTATTTTAAAATATAAGTTATGATCCAATAAATTTTCAGAGCGACGAATTCATATTTTACTATTGATTTACAATTCCTTAGAAAAAAGTAACCAAAGAAGACTTAAAATAATCATGACATTTTTTAAGTCTCTTTTGAACATTCACCGTTCATTTGTCTTTTACAAAAACTTTCCGAATGAAGCGAACTTATTCACTTTCTTTAAGAAGACATAGAAAAAAACTCAAGAGAGCATTCCCTCTTCGAAACATATATACCCAGAAAACATATTCTTAATATCCATTTTCCATGGTTCTCAATAGTAGGGATCAAATCAGGATTTATCCCTTCGAAAAATATATTCTTACCTTTGGGCTA
>CM075851.1:90228788-90231288 GCA_037975125.1 Latrodectus hesperus
ATATATATATATATATATATATATATATATATATATATATATATATATATATATATATATATATATATATATATATATATATATATATATATATATATATATATATATATATATATATATATATATATATATATATATATATATATATATATATATATATATATATATATATATATATATATATATATATATATATATATATATATATATATATATATATATATATATATATATATATATATATATATATATATATATATATATATATATATATATATATATATATATATATATATATATATATATATATATATATATATATATATATATATATATATATATATATATATATATATATATATATATATATATATATATATATATATATATATATATATATATATATATATATATATATATATATATATATATATATATATATATATATATATATATATATATATATATATATATATATATATATATATATATATATATATATATATATATATATATATATATATATATATATATATATATATATATATATATATATATATATATATATATATATATATATATATATATATATATATATATATATATATATATATATATATATATATATATATATATATATATATATATATATATATATATATATATATATATATATATATATATATATATATATATATATATATATATATATATATATATATATATATATATATATATATATATATATATATATATATATATATATATATATATATATATATATATATATATATATATATATATATATATATATATATATATATATATATATATATATATATATATATATATATATATATATATATATATATATATATATATATATATATATATATATATATATATATATATATATATATATATATATATATATATATATATATATATATATATATATATATATATATATATATATATA
The DNA here is from genome assembly GCA_037975125.1 of Latrodectus hesperus. Lineage (NCBI taxonomy): Eukaryota > Metazoa > Arthropoda > Arachnida > Araneae > Theridiidae > Latrodectus > Latrodectus hesperus. The sequence continues at coordinate 90,229,768 of CM075851.1, forward strand.
TATATATATATATATATATATATATATATATATATATATATATATATATATATATATATATATATATATATATATATATATATATATATATATATATATATATATATATATATATATATATATATATATATATATATATATATATATATATATATATATATATATATATATATATATATATATATATATATATATATATATATATATATATATATATATATATATATATATATATATATATATATATATATATATATATATATATATATATATATATATATATATATATATATATATATATATATATATATATATATATATATATATATATATATATATATATATATATATATATATATATATATATATATATATATATATATATATATATATATATATATATATATATATATATATATATATATATATATATATATATATATATATATATATATATATATATATATATATATATATATATATATATATATATATATATATATATATATATATATATATATATATATATATATATATATATATATATATATATATATATATATATATATATATATATATATATATATATATATATATATATATATATATATATATATATATATATATATATATATATATATATATATATATATATATATATATATATATATATATATATATATATATATATATATATATATATATATATATATATATATATATATATATATATATATATATATATATATATATATATATATATATATATATATATATATATATATATATATATATATATATATATATATATATATATATATATATATATATATATATATATATATATATATATATATATATATATATATATATATATATATATATATATATATATATATATATATATATATATATATATATATATATATATATATATATATATATATATATATATATATATATATATATATATATATATATATATATATATATATATATATATATATATATATATATATATATATATATATATATATATATATATATATATATATATATATATATATATATATATATATATATATATATATATATATATATATATATATATATATATATATATATATATATATATATATATATATATATATATATATATATATATATATATATATATATATATATATATATATATATATATATATATATATATATATATATATATATATATATATATATATATATATATAATATATATATATATATATATATATATATATATATATATATATATATATATATATATATATATATATATATATATATATATATATATATATATATATATATATATATATATATATATATATATATATATATATATATATATATATATATATATATATATATATATATATATATATATATATATATATATATATATATATATATATATATATATATATATATATATATATATATATATATATATATATATATATATATATATATATATATATA